>PVJA010000710.1:0-39482 GCA_004027025.1 Myocastor coypus
TTTTTCTCTATATTTGTCCTGACTGTACTGGGCATTGGGGGCTGCATTTTGCTTCTCTATCTTTTTGTTTTCTATTTTCTCATTTTAATTCTATGTTAATAATGCTTATATGTTACTTACATTAGATAGTTTCATCCCTGCTATCAAGGCTTCCCAAGTAAATGTCTATTCCTCAGGATATCATCTGGATGTAAGTGGTCCTTGATCATTATGCATATACTAAGAAGCTATGCTCCCACTGTATTAAGAATGTGAAGTTGGAATTTATTTGGCTCAGGGCCTATTGTTTTGGTATTGAACTATGGTATCGCTTACAATGTCTTACAATGGCTGTGTTGTCATATGATGGAGATAAACTGATTATAACAGGTATGGATTCCTATATAAGTAGTACAGTTAGCAATAACAATAAACTCAAGTATAACCTAGCTATTGGCAAATTAATAACCATTAGCTTGAAACCTTTAACCAAAGGATCAATTTCCACCTTTATAAAATATAATTTAACTTGAACCAGGAACTTGCATGGAATAATTTTTCACTTAGTAGAGAGATTTTACCCTAGCATGTGTGTGTTGAGGATGGGGTTCCAGAGGAGTAGGGGATAGCATGCAGAGTTGAATGTGTTTATATACAGTAGGGGCAAGGCTGGAGAGCTTAGGATGACCATCCCAGTTTTGGGTCATTGTAGAACACAAGAAGAAAGGAGTAAGAGAGAAAGATTACAAGTATTGGAGTGAACCATGAAGAGAGAGGACAATATTTACTTGCATAAGAGGATCGGTGTGAGTTCGAGACTAGCCTGGGCTACAAAAGTGAGCTCAAGGCCAGCCTCAACTGCATAGCGAGACCCTGTCTCAAAAAAGGCAAAAAAAAAAAGAAGGTATCATAAAATCAAGAAAGGTAATTGATGAAAGAAAGGAAGAGTATAAGTAGAAGAAACTAAAAACAAATGTTAGAGATCAAAGTTGTAAAAGAAAGAGAAAATAGAAAAAAGGCAACAAATATAAATAAATAAATAAATAAATAAATAAGCAAGCAGAATAGGGAAAACAAAACAAAACAAAACAAAAAAAAACCATCTCAGCCAGATACAAAGGGGAAAACCAGACACAAAGATAAATACAGTTAAATTTCTTTAGTGTCTATAGTTTTGTGGTAGGTGCAAGTTGAAGCCTAGAAATATAGACTGTAGCTAAGTTTGCAGTGGATTTGTGCTGGGTTTGCGTCTGATGTTGACTTCTGGATTTGGGGTATGAGATTTATCCTCTGTAGTTGGAGATCTTCTTGAGCTCCGACAGAAATAAAATGGGTGATCCTCTTCACCTACTTCTTACCTATGGGTCTTTATGCACAAACACAGTGCTGGATTACCTGACTTACCAACTGATGGTTCGCATCATCACTGGAGTTTAGCACTTTTCCAGGCTGATAGTGCTACCTGCCCATCTTGTGCACCCTGTCCTACGCCCTACTGTGTTGCTGGTGATTCACTGGTTGCCTGGGTCTTGCAGGTGGGGGGAAATGTCACTGGTAATCTCACTGGTGTCCTGGACTCTCAATATTTCCTTGTTGAATTTTTTGTCCACTTGGGTTTCTCTTTGTGATAGTTGGATGGTGAAGTCCCTCACTGTAAATTTGTTAATGTTTCTCTGATCTTTTATGTATAGTGGTGTTTATGAAGATGAGAATTTTATATATATATATATATATATATATATATATATATATATATTTCTGTTGAATTATTTGCATAATCATTATGTAGTGATCTTTGCCTCTTCTGATTACTGTTGACTTGAAGTTCACTTTGTCTAAAAATAAGATTTCTATGCTTCTATTACATCAATATGGTTTTCTATTCTTTGGTTTTTAGGCCATGAATTTATTTTTGGCTTGAACGAGTCTATTGTATGTTTATTTCTGGGCTATTTTATACTGAAAATTGAACTCTGGATCTTGTGCTTCTCAGTCAGGCACTCTGCTGCTGTGTTATATCCATGGCCCTTAATGAGTTTCTTGTGCATGGAATATTGTTAGATTTTTTAATGAATCCTTTTGCCAATCCTTGTCTTTGGGCCTTTGAGACCACCGATCTTGAGCTTTATTACTGAAACTTAAAGATGGATTAATGTCATTGCGTTATGTTCCTCCATGCATTTCCTTCATAACTGCCCATCATGCCTGTCGCATTCATTCTGTTAGATTTCTTGGTATTGTTGGTTTCATTATATGTAATTATATATTACATATAATTATATATTACATTATATATCCTTGAGAAAATTTTTGATTGCTAATTTGATAATCATGAAATTATTAAGGTGTTAATTCTTATAGAAATATCTCATTTCTCAATAGTGAGGATACATAGTTTTTAAGGATATATTACTCCAGTTTTAATTTTTTTCCTTCTATACTTAAAGCATTTTGCTCTATTGATAATTCTACTGTACTTCTAATAGATTTACCTTACTACATGATAGATTATATTCTCTGACAGTTTATAAAAATCTATTCTTGTGTTGAGGTTCTGCAATTTTAACTAAAGAACTGTATTGTAGAGAATTTCTTTTCTTATGATTATTTGGGGTTCGAGATGATTCTTATCTTGAAGTTTTCTACCATATTTGTAAACAAATATTTTATGTCTGTTGTGCTTTGTAATTTTTAGTAATACAAATTTATCTTACACTAGTTTTTGAGTCATCTACTTCCTGGATAGATTTTTCATTATTTCTTGTTTTTAAGGTATCTCTAAATAACTAGCCACCAATATCAGTGATGTCTTCCACATACCCTGTCCTCCCGCTGGGTGCTTCTTCAGCCTTTTATTATTTATTTATTTATTTATTTACTTATTTATTTATTTATTTCCTTGCTTACTTACTTATTTTGTATGTAGTACAGGGTCTTCACGGTCTCGACACACAGATCAGACTCATAGTGATCCTCCTGTTTACAGCCTCCCAAGAGCTGCTATTGCAGCACATGCCACCGTGCCCAATCTCAATCACCATCTCAGTAAACTAGTCACTCCACCTGCCTAAGCAAGTGCTTTAGACTTCTAAGTCATCTGACTGGTCCATGGTGCTCTTTTTTTAATAGAATTTTTAGTCACCTGAATCTTGGTTTGTTTTCCCCTTTCTCCATTGCACCATCTGTGTGAGCCAGCCTGGTGCTACTCTCTAAGCTGAAGACAGTCCTTACTCTTATTGGGATCCAGGAAGTAATCAGATCATGATTGTCCTTTGGATTTAATGACAGCACTTTCATATCCAGCTGCCCTTGAAAGGCACACTTGCTTGGACTAGTTTGCCACCACATCCTTCCTACCTTGAATTTAATTTTTTTGGCCCAAACAAAAATTTGGGCTACATGTCTAGCCCACACACCTTCCTCAGCTATCTCCCATAACTGCTGTATTTTGCCCAGTTGTTGTAGTGGATAACACTTGAAACCTTGTGTGTAGATTTTTTTCTGTGACTCACTGTTAAACAGTTAGCCCTTTCCCCTACTGGCACATGATAAACACTCTCCTGGCTGTGTCAGGCACTGTACCAGGATTTTTCTCCAACTCTCACAATGGAGTCACCTTCAGAGCAAAAACCACATGCTCCTTTTTACTCTCTCTCTCTCTCTCTCTCTCTCTCTCTCTCTCTCTCTTAACTTCTGATAGCTTTGGGCCTTAGGTGGAGCTATAAACAGGTGGATCCCTATTAGTCCAATCTAGTACTGAGACCTTGAACATCCTGTAGACCCTTCCCTAAAATACGAAGAAAAAAGAAAAAGAAAAGGAAAAAAAGAAATAATTCTTGTCAGAATATTTGCTTTATGTAGCATAAAAGCTTGGATAAAAGGAATTATAAAGCATTTAGACACTGATTATTATTTCAGTGGTATTGGTCAATCAACTCCTTAAACATATATTCTCTCTTCTATAAAATGTAAACAATTCTATGATTATATAGAATTTGAAATATAATAAGATAATTTGTGTTAAAAATTTTATGAAGGTACATGATAAATGAAAATGTAGTTATAAGGTACAAGCCTTGAGAAAAGCAAGTTTTATTTTCATTTACAGTTAAAGTATGTCAGTAGAAATATACTGAGAAGAGAATTTTGAGTTTAGGTTTTTTAAATACCACTACATTGATTTCCATAATGGTTCTACTAGTTTATATGCCACAGTGTAGAAGGGCTGCTTTTTTCCTCACAGCCCCACCAGGATTTATTATCATTTGATTTACTGGTGCTGGGAAAATAGGCTTGCCACATGCAAAAGACTTTATATCCATCCATATCTCTCATCATTTACTAAATTAAAATCAAAATGAGTGAAAACTCAGGTTAAAACAGAAACCTGAAAGCTTGAATTAAGTGAGCCTTCCAAAGGCATAGGTGTTAGAAAAGACTTTTTCAGCAAATCCCACTTCACAGATACAGAACCAAGAATCTTCAAATATGATCCTGTCAAATTAAAATGTTTCTGCACAATGAAAGCAATGAGCACTAGAGTGAGGGGACAACATAGAGAATGGGAGAAAAGTTTGTCGTCTATTGCTCTGAAAGAGAGAGAGAGAGAGAGAGAGAGAGAGAGAGAGAGAGAGACAGGGAGACAGAGAGACAGAGAGACAGAGAGAGACAGAGAAAGAGGGAGAGGGAGAGGGAGAGAGAGAGAGAGAGAGAGAGAGAGAGAGAGAGAGACAGAGAGGTTATATCTAGACCTTTGTAAGGGACATAGAAATAGCTTAGTGTCACAAGTGCCTCCCTGGAAGGCACAGGGGCATGAGTTCAATTTCTGGCAAAATAAATTAATAAATAAATAAAAACCTATAAGGAACAAGTAAATGAGAGCCTCCAATTTCCAATTTCAAAGACCCAGTCAATAAATAGACACTTCATAAAAGATGTATGTAATACCAATAAATTCCTGAAAGAATGTTCAATATCTCAGTTAATTGGAAAAATGTAATTTAAAAATTTCTGTTTTGAGAGCACTTCAAAGAATGGTTGTTTGGCCAGAAAGCTCAGTACAAAGATGTTCTCAGAGCCTGCTATAAATATGGTAATAATTTTCTCAAGGCCAAGAATATGTAACATAACATATTAGCTATTGAAGTAACGTGGTATTTGGTGTTTCATTCATGTGGATTGAGATCATGCTTTCTTATGCTTAATATTTGCTTAAAAATTACTGATGTACAAAATATCACCAAAATATCATTTATAAAAAGAGACAAGTTTTTAAAAAAATGTGCTTATTTAACCTGTGATCCCAATACAGAGTAAGGTAATTTATATTGGATCCTTCATCAAAACTTTATCAAACTTAAAGCAAGGACTAGTAAGCAAAGCTTATTTTACAAAACCAATGAAAATTCATGCAAAAGTAAAGCTGGGAGATGGCAAATGTTGCTGTTTTATCATTTGGAAAATGAAAGCTCAAAATTTTTAAATTCATGTCCGGTTTTGAAAAAAAGTTTATGTTCATCTACATTTCTCTAATTTATTCATTCTTAAATGTACAGTAGAGCATTACACACTTTGCTAAAAGATAGTATGTGAGAGTTTCACGATTCAGTTTTCTAACGTGGATCCTAGAATAAAGAGGGCTGGGCAGCCTGACTTTCATAGCGATAATTCTGAGGGCAATAAGATGTATGGGGTCCTGGAGATAAGATGTTTGGCCCAAAAAATCCTAACAGTGTTAAGTAAAATTTTAATTGAAGTCAATTAAAATTCATTTGGGGAGAAGATAGTAATATCTATTTCAACATTTTAAAAAAATCCAAAAGCAGAACAATATAGAGCTCATTCAAAAACTTAACCAAAAAAAAAAAACGGGAAAAATGGGAAGTAGAGAGAGATGTTTTGCAATGTGTCCTAGAAAAACTCAGCAGAAATGATTAGGAAATAGAGAATATATTTTATCTGTAATACCAAATTATGAAAGAATAATTTATACATTTAATGCTAATGCTAATTTTGGGAATAACATTTATAATCTAAATAAATTTCTACAACTATGTGTCAAATATTTAAAGACAATGTGAAACTTTTTCACATACAGAGAAGTCTAAAATGATATTTTCCAACAATGCAACCCCACATTTCTACAAGCAGTGTATCTTACTTATTCTTCTCTCATTTCTGGGACAAACATCTGACACTCAAAATGAGGAAAGGAGAGGTTTATTAAGCTCAGGGCTAAATAAACTACTGGAGGGTTCAGTCCCCAATCAGCTGGGTCCAAGGCAGAGAGGCACATGGCAGAGAGGAGCCTTTTATGGCTGCAGCTAAAAACAAGAGCACAGGGGGATAGGTGGCAGCAGTTCAAGCAGCTAATTTCTCTTCCTTACTTACATTGAAATGCAAATCACCTGCCCCAGGGGAGGTGCAGCACCCATTTTCACAATAATCAATTATAAATTAGCCACCCTATCACTACATGAGGCTTTGCGGGGACACCTAGACACAAACCACAATACAGTGTTTCCTACCCCACATTTCTACAAGCAGTGTTTCCAAATGATGTTATTGGTTATCTAAAAACATGCTTTGGAAAGCGTAATATAGTTATCTTCTACATTTTAACAAAAATAAAGTAATCATCTTATCATAAACAAACATAGTAAGTTTTTCTAACTGCACAAGTAAAACATAAAACTATAACAATGACAGTACCAGGACAGAGTGGAGACAGATCTAAGCATTTCAAATTTATAGGGTTCTGATTAAGAGTCTTAACTTCATGTCTTAAAACTAAGGGATTATCTGAAAACATATTAATACTTATAATAGTCAATGTTATATCCAGATTTACCAAGGAATTAAATGATAAATGTAAGGTAATTCATATACTGATGAATAAATGCTAAAACTGTCTCATTATCTTCTAAGGGGAAAATTCTAATTACCTTGCTATTCAGGGACATCTGCCCTCCACCCTAACTCATTTACTGTACTATACACACCTCTAGAGTTGATTGATTACTCTTTTATTTGATGTTATAGGGCATATTGTAGAGTCAAATACATTTCCTCTGTTATGTACCACTGTTAGCCCTGATGCTATCATAAATGTCTTGCTTTTCTAGGTCATCCAACCCTGTTTTATCCTCTGCTTTGTGCTATCCTTTTCTTTTCTCTTCTTTTTTTCTGTCAAGATATATTTTTCTTTTATATGAGTTTCTTCAACTTCATTTTTTTTTTTTTTATAAATTTTCTGCAGTGGATGCTTCTTCTCTCCTGCTCACATATTCAGGCGCTGTACCGCTTTCTTTCATGTTTCAAAGACTGTGTCATCTGCTCAGCTTCTTTGAGATGCTTCTCTTCTTCCCAGATTGCTTGGAGGGGCTATTAATCTCCTCTTGATGGCACCTCCATCTGAGCACTTGGGGAAGGAAAAGCCCAGCCACTGCCACCAGGAGGGCCATTCTCACTAAGAATTGTAAGAAATCTTCTGTACTTTCTTCTGTCGCTTCTGTTTGCAGCAACTCCCTGTGGAATAAAAAAACACATATCCAATGTGATGCCCAATGGAAGAACAAAAATTGAATTCAGCCTATGTGAAACACAATTATTCTTTTCTATTTCTGCTCTTGAGTCTACTGTTGCTCGAAGTTCTCCTTGATATGTCCTTTAACAACTAGCTATAAAAATGCATCAACACACAACGAGGCAGGCTCTCTGTTCCAGTGGATATGAATGGAGAGGCAGGGGCAATGGGGAAAGCAGACCGGTCCACCTCTAGACGGCACTGACACAACGAGTAGTCTCAGCAATCTCCGTGTCACAAGCACCTTCTTGGCTGCACAGAAAATTCCTAGACAAAGTGGAGAGACATATCAGGATAGGTTCTCCACTACAAAGAGTCCACGTGAGGAACTGAGCATTGACTGAGCATTGTGGGGATATAGAGTGAGAGAAAGTGGGAGCAGAAGACACATAGAAAGAGGTGGAAATGAGGGCCAGGAAGAGAGTTCAGTGGACTAAGCACCTACTTAGGAAGTATACCAATGGGGGTTCTACCCCTCATAGCACATGTTTCACTGGCCCTGTCCCCACGTGTGCAGAGATGGCCAGAGGGACCAGGCATGGTGGCACATGCCTGTAATTCCAGTGCTGGGGAGGGAGAAAACAGGAGGATCACTATGAGCAAGAGCAGCATAGTGAGACCCTGAGGAAATGGTCAACGCTCTTGTTATTTCCCAGAATTCAACATTTTCCTGATTTCTATAACAGCACCGGTTGGGCTAATACACTAGCAATGAGATCAGCCAGCAAGAGGATATGTGGCCTGCCTAACTGCAAATTAAATTACTGTAATTTTTTTCTCTCATTGAAAGGAAAGAATAAAGACTCATATAGCCCAATGTTTAAAAAAAATAGTATTATTTTAGCATAAAAAAAGAAATGAGGAATTGTAACATGAGCTTAAAGGCTACATTTACTGGAAATACTGATCTCCACTTGGTCATGTGGGTGTCTAATGGGTCACTGAAAAGTAGGACAAAATGTTGGTCTCTCTGCCCTCATATCAGGTCTCTCTCCTTTCTACCATAAACTGTGGGTCAGATCCTTTCCTCACTTTGTAGGTAGACATCAAAATCATGCTGATGCTTCCCTTTCAAGGATCAAGACACTAAAATGAGAGTAAGTAAGTGTGAAGATTTTCAGGGACATCAAAATCAATACAGTGTCAACAGCTTTTGTACTGTCTTATTGCTGTTCAATGGGCAGCTCCGAGATGTCCCTAGTTATTGCTCTGAGCCCAAAAGAAAGCTCAAATGTTGTATGAACTTACTACATTGTGTGTCTTTCTGGTATTTCCTTGCTATCAGTACTTCTCTCCTAAAATGTCCTTATACTCTAAGACCAACAGGTCTGGTGGATAAACGCCTTGTGACAAGTGGGAAAACCATCCCCAAACAAGAGCATCTTTATTTCCAATACGACTCCAGATGATGAAACCTGAGATAACTGATCTAGACCAAGATCATCAGCTGTCAGTCCTCTCACCTTGCTTTTTATCCTATGCTATAGAATCTTATAGCGCTCATCAGTGTCCTTAAGTCATGGCCTAGGCTGCTAGTGCATGATTACTTCTAAGTATGGGTATATTAAGTAAATTCCTTTGCTAATTGAGCCATGTTTTCTCTCCATTTGACCTATTGGGGAAGATGGCTAGAACTGGTTTATTGGGACACTCAAGACCAGACCTATCAGACACCTACATGACCAGTGAAGATCAGTATTTGCAGTAAGTGTTGACTTTAAACTCTTGTTACACAAGGACAATTCCTCATTTCTTTTTATACTGAAATATTGACCTAGTTGTGGTTTATTTATTTTTTTTCCTTTCAACCAGAGAAAAAAATTAAAATGAATTTAGAGGCGACCAGAGGCTAGTATAATACTAGATCTGGTTTCTCAATGGATTAGCATCTGAATTTAGAAAAGTTAGCAATTTCCGGATATTGTGAGACCCTGAAATACAAGACAGAATTCTTCTACAAGGTCAATTAATAAATCTATAATGAACCTTATTGTGTACACTTAATAATAATGATTATTGTTATCTGTATTTCATAGCATATTTTGTGCCAGAAATTATCTGAGTATTTTATGTATGATATCTCATTAAATCTTTGTATCTTCTCAATGACCTGAGTTTTAGAATAGTTTGAATTTTACATAAAAAATAGTCACAAAGGAGCTAAAAACTTAGCCAGTATTGTGCATCTTATATTTAAGCTCTGTTTTAGTGCAGTCTAGAATTATAATCATTAGATTATGTGTCTTCTACTATTCTTGCACCTTTCGCTTCATACTTTCCTTCTAAAGTCAATGCCTTTCTGTAGGCTAATTCTCTACCACATATGCTCTGTTTTAATATTTTAGTAATATCCAAATATTTACCATTTCTGAAAGCTATTAAACAATTATGTCTTTCAAAATTATATTTATGTTATATATTTATTTATTTTATGTGTTGTCTGGTGAAATTATGTTTATAAGGTTATGAGGTTGAATTAGCTATTGTCATATTTTCATTGTGAAGTGGGAGTATGTATAAGATGAAAAGAGGCAGATTAAATGAAAGCCCAATCATTCTCAAGCTATTTCATTTGTATACCCAGGTCATTCTAGGTATTGTACAAATGTAGTAGAAATGAATGTGGTTGAGATGTTTTTCTTCTGTGGGATGAACTGCAGCTACATAATAAAAATTTCAAAGTACAAACAACACAAATGTCCATGAATATGAAAACATATTAAAAAATGTGTTGCATGTAATGCTATTCACTGGTACTACAAATGAACTGTGGACATATACAACAATACAGGTGACTGTCAAATGCTTTAGATAGAATCAGAAAGTGAATTCTCAAAGAAGAAAATTAATTTGAAAGGTGCACAAAATATATTTTGGATCAATGGAAAATTCAGTGTTTGCTGTTATGTGGTAGTTTAATGAGAGCATTTAAAACATAAAATTATACAGTTAAGGTATGTGTCCTTCTGGTGTGTCAATTATGTGTGACACAGGAGTTGACTGTTACCGTATGAAGAAAAAGAGGGGCTACAAGGACAGTCAATACTTTGATCCTAGACTTTCAATGTCAGTGAGGCCTCAGGACATTAGAAAACCTGTACTACAGCATCCTATAACTCAGTGGTGTTCCAGCTTTTGTGTTCCATGAGATTGTAGGACCAAAGAGGAAAGTGAACGACGATGTACAGTGTGCTGGAGTAGAGTCATTTAGAGAGAAAACATTCTCTCAGTCTATCACAGAGAGCAAGTTGGTCGACAAATAGCAGTAACTCATCCTGATGGGTGACACTGTTATTTTTTTTAAAGAAATTATTTATTTGTTTAATATTTTTATACACATTGTAGTACATTTATATTCTTTGTAGAGAACTGATACATCACAAAATACATTTTAATGACTTTAAAAAAAGATATGTGTGTTTCTGGTGTGTCAATTACTTGTGACACAGGTGTTGACTGCTACCATTTGGATAAGTGGTCCCAAAAGACTCTTGCTTTAAAAGCTTGATTCATTTGGTAGCATTGAAAGGCTGCATAATCTGTAAGAATTGGAGTCTCTCTCTAGCAGCTTTAGACATTTTTTGTTTGTTTGTTTGGTTGAAATGCCCTTTCTTTCTCTTTCTGTCTGGATCCAGGGAAGCATAACTTTTTCCCGTTTTCCTACTGTCCTTCGTTCTTGTAGGCTGCTAGTATTACTATTTTTATTTTCCATCTACAATTCCATTTTGTATCCTTCCTACTATGAAACACCTCAACTCAAATTTATTCCTGTAAACCCATCTATAACTTCTATATCTTGGGTCGGGATACCAAAGGCCCACTGCGCAACATATAACTTTTGGTTTTAAGGCCTCCTCCAGGCAGCCCTGCTCAACAAAAGTGAGCGCAACTTCCCCAATAGTGGATTTCTTGACACAGGACTTGACTGATAGAGGAAGCATCTTTGAGGGCAATCAGCCCTGCCCAAGGTACGTGAAGATAGCTTCCCTTGTAATGAGGCAGGAAACCCGGTTAAGACTCAGCTTGCTTGGTCTGTATAACCCCTTTCAGCCTGCAGCAGCCAGAGCGGTCATTGCCCATGGTTTCCTCATGCAGTTTGGGTTATTTCTTCTGAGGGGAAATGTTGTAGGCAGCTGAATTAGATAGAAATATTACAGGCAGTCAGACAGGGCCAGGCCCTAAACGACGACATGGAAGACAAGGTGACTTTACAACTATAGACAGACACGCCCCGCTGTGGGCCAGATTTCAAGACACAAGTAAACAAAAGCAACTACATACATCCCTAAGGGTGGATATCAAGGATTGATGTGCTAAAGAAATATCAATCACATTGAAAGAGCCTGCAAAGAGTCACCAGCCCAAGCTCAACAAGAAGGGACCTTGCTCTGTATTCTTGCCCTCTTGGTGCATGACTTGCTTTACCATTGTCCCTGATTTTAATCAATTTTACCTGAGCATTGGTGCTTGTAATCTCATTGGTTGACCACAGTTGTGTCCCACCCCGTACCCACCTAAGTCAGTTCACATGTCTTCTCCACAACCTTAGACCCACCTCACCATATGGTTTTCCTCTATAAAAGTCCCTGGAAGAGACAGCTTCCGGGGGACCACGTGCTCCAGACCCAACTTCCAAAAATATCTGCTTTTCATGAGCTGATTTCTTAGATATTTTAAGGTGACAAAAACTCACTGAGACAATAAATTCTGTATTTATATTAGTAACATCTAAGTCTACCATCCAGCACAGTAGCTATTAACCTCTTGTGGCTACTTAATTTAACATTAAATGTGACTGAATATCTTTTCTTAGTTGCACTATCCATAGTTTAAGAATGCTCAGCGCACAGACACAGCCAATGAATGTAGATATTTAACACATTCTAGTGCACAGAAAATAAAATGCCATATAGTAAGAGGTTGAGCAATAACGGTTATTTCCTGAAGGTTGATTTATTTAATTCTACTAGTTTTTTAAATTTCTTTTCCTGCTTTGTTAACCAAATTTCTCTATGCTTTCAAATAGCATTCTTTGCCGGGCATGGTGGCGCATGCCTGTAATCCCAGCACTCGGGAGGCTGAGGCAGGAGGATCGGTGCGAGTTCAAGACCAGCCTGGGCTACAAAAGTGAGCTCAGGACCAGCCTCAACTGCATAGCCAGACCCTGTCTCAAAAAGACAAAAAAAAAAAAAAAAAAAAAGCATTCTTTGGGACTTACCTTCCCCTCCAGCCACAGCTTTGACTTTATACCAAGATTTCTACCTGTGCGCTTTCTACCACAGCTTTACAGGGATTGATTGTTTTCTTGTCTAAATTGGCACCTGAGTTTCAGCCCCACTTCTTCAGTAGGGCATTTCTTTCTATCTTTATTTTCCTCTATTCTGTGAAAACAGACCACATCCAAAAAGCCACTTCTATAATGCTCTTTAACAAAGTGAGTCCCAGTCTGTATTTTTTGTTGTTAATCTCTTAATTTGGTCTAGCTTATTACTCATAATCATAGATATCCTGTTGTTTAAATATCTTCCCACACCACTTTAGTCAATACTACATTTCGTGTTCTCTCAAAAAAGCATCACCTGCTTTGGAAGCAGGCATTTACATTGAATTAAATTGTACTTTGGTTTGAATGAAACCCACATGCATTATACAATTAGTGTATTTAAATAAGCACTTACCAGGGCCAACAAGATAGCTCAGCAGAGTAAGCACCAACTTAGACAAGGGTAGGGACCTGAATTTGATTTCATGTAGTGTGTTCTGCTAGCCCCACCCCTGGTGCACTGAGCCAGAGAAAGATTCTGGGCATGGTGGTAGATACCTGAAATCCAAGAAGTGGGGAGGCTGAAAACAAGAGGATTACTACCAGCCTGAACTGAGGACCCTGTACTAAATACATTCTTAAATAAATAAGCATTGACCCGAAATACAAGTTTTATTGAAAGTGTTAAACATCATTATTTTGCATATAATCTTCCTTGATGCCTGAGCAATAGATCTTATAAGCAGAAAATTACAGCAGCTGGCCAGATGACTGAGCAGAATAAAGTGCCTGCTTAGGCAGGTGCAGGGACCAGGTTTGATTCCAGGAATGCTGTGCAGGCCCCGTCTCTGGCACACATTGAGATGGTGATTGAGACTGGGTGTGGTGGTGTACGCCTGTAATCCAGTGCTTGGGAGGATGAAAGCAGGAGACTCACTATGCGTCTGACCTATGTGTGAGACCCTGGAGACCCTGTACTAAAGTATTTTTTTTAACAAAAGGAAATTACATCCAATTATTTGAAGATATATGTAGAAGCATTTTGTGTGTATATTATTTAACTGTAAAGCTTATATGGATTTAAAAGGATTCCTTCTGCACATATTGATAATAAGTAAAATTTAAAGATTTTAATTACAACATATGCCAGTTATTAGAATGTCAATGGAATACAATCCTGTAATAAATGAAAAAGAAAAGAAAAATAGTTCTAAATTTCTTAACATCGGTGCTGTTGTTTGTTTGATGTTTCACTTCCATGTAAACAATATTTAAAACAAAGCATAAGACCTCATTTTCACTCAGACATACTTTCCTGAAACAAAGAACCAGAACACGATGACAGAATGAGTGGCTCATTCTACCAGCCGACTGCTCCAAGCAGCCTTCTCTCTGCCCTTCAGCGGATGGTCCTGGTTAAGATTGCTCTCAGAGAGGGTGGTATGAAGCGGGCTTACAGTTATGGATCTCACGTATGGATATTTACTAGGGTTCTAAAATTACTTAACTCTGTCCACATCTCAATATATTCTTTTTTGCCTTCTAAGCAGTAACCATTTTGGCAATGTTGGGTGGAATGTTTAAAGAAAGGGCAGCATGATTCTGAGGATGGAGATGAGATTCCTATGCTGTGATTCCTTATGAAACTGTAGGTAGAAGAATAAAGTGAAAGGCATCTCTATAGTTACAAAAGGCCATGCTTTGTAAGGCAATTCAACATACAGGCAGATAGGAACATTCTTATGTAAGAAACAAACATGGAAAATATCAGCTCCCAGCCTGTGCTCAGCTATGTTATGTTGATGTGGTATGACTGGCAGCTTTTCACATGCAGACGCTGTAAGAGAGAGGGAGAATTGCACTGCTGGCATCGCTGACCGAGAACTTTTTTTTTTTTAGTTAAAAACTCACAGATGTACCAAGATGAATTGTGGTAGTAAAATCCTAAGAGAGTGTGAACAGGAAGAAGTATAGACTGACTTAAGTTTTACAAATGGAAGCCTTGGAGAAAAGTAAAGTGAGAAAGCCAATCACAATCCATCTCCATACTCAGCAGTATTCAATCAAAGGCAAAAGTATATTAAAAAGCAAGTTGCTATATATGTCACTGATGTTTAATACTTGCTATATAAATGAAATTCTCATAATTAAGATGCAGTGAAGTTGGGCTGACAGGCCCACCATAAGACGAATTCCAAACAAATGTTCATGTCAATGAAAGTATAGAGTACACCCTGTGATGCTCCCTATGTCTCTCCTTCACTTACTTCATGGTATTACTGCATTTTCATCACTAACCATTGGAAAAACTGTCATCACACTTAACAATTAAGGATGACATTCATGTATAACGAGAGAGAGAGAGAAAGAGAGAGAGATGCTTTATGATCAAGTTAAATTGCTTTACGAGGGCTGGGGAGATAGCTCCGAGGCACAAGTGCCTGCTGGGCAAGTGCAAGGTCGTGAGTTTGAACCCTGGTCCCACAAAAAAAAAAATAAATAAATAAATAAATAAATTGCTTTACGTTTTCTTCACCCTAATATTTTTCAAGGTAAAGTACTATTCAGTATATGTACTCATAAAGTCTTCTTTTTTAAATCCCTGTCTTGTTTTCTAATATTTATTAATATTCTACTTTTAGATATTTGAACATTTAGAAACCGTTCTCTCTTTTTTTTAAATGTATTTAGTACAAGGTCTATAAGGTCTCACTACACAGATCGGACTCCTAGTGAGCCTCCTGTTTTCAGCCGCCCAAGCTAGCATTACAGGCGTGCACCATGTCCATTCTTAATCTCTGTCTCAGTGCTCCCTGGGGGTGGGGTCAGCACAGCATGTTGGGGATGGAACCTATATCCTACATTTGCTAAGCAGGCACTTTAATCTGCTGAGCTATCTGGCCATCCCTAAAGCCCTTCAATTTCTTGACTTTAAACAAGTATGTTTTCATTTAAAAGGTAAAAAAAAAAAAAAAAAAAAAAATGAGAGAGGGCAACTGGCAAATGTCACTTATTTGGCTTTGTCATTTGCTGTTTTAGAACCAAAATAGTCCCTAAAGTCTCATGTGTTTGAAATGTGACTTGGCTTAGGAGGTCTTTACAGGTGACTAGCTGCAGGACATATGAGCTGGTCAGAAGAGGTGGCCTGATCTGGATGCGACCGGAAGGGCCCTGCTCCCTCCCAGCTCCTCCAGTGGCTCTTTCTTGCCTTACAGTGGGAGCTTCCTTCTATCCAGAACTTCTCCGCACACTGCCGTGAGCCGCTGGTCTTTAAGTTGCCATTGTCGCATATTTCTTCCCAACAACAAAGAAAGAAGCTGAAACTTAAGTCAGTCTTTATGCTCAAGTCCCAAGAATGCAAGTAACTACTCTAAATAGTAAACAAAATTCTAAACTGTGAGGTTAAAGACATTTGACTTAGAGCAAGAAAATGATGGTAAGACAAAATATCCTCATGTAAACTTTATCAACATGGTAACTGGAAGGATTTTTGCCATATCTGGAATTGCAGTTACTATTTTTTTGTAAAGCAAAAATTTGTGACTTGAATAGAATATAATTTTCCATAGTTTTATTAAATGTATAACCCCGTAGACTTTACTTTAGTCTGTAGGTAATCTAGTTCTCACTGAGTGTTGTTCAGTTATTAAAATATCTTTCATGTAAAGACAAGCACACAATTTAGTTAAGAAAGTGCTTACAGGGCTGAAGAGATAGCTCAGTAGAATAAGCACTTGCCTCATAAGCATAGGGTCCTGAATTCAATTTCTGGTACCAGAAAAAAAGAACAAATTAGTTACAAAAGAAGAGCAGTGAAATGAGGAGATTACTTGACAGATTACAAAATATAATTTTGGTCATTTGGCTCATTTCTAAAACTGAAAGACTTAAACTTTAAGCAATGACAGGAAGTATTGTATACAAAATTATTCCTTAAGTTATAAAAAGAGTGAACTAAACATTAACATGATATTAAAAAGTTGGACTTAAGAAGATAAAAATCCAAAATTGTGTGTTTTTCAAAAAACTAAGCTTAAATAGAATGAAGATTAAAAGTCGCCTTGCAGCTACAGTCTTGTTCATTTGCGTACTGCCACATACCACTATTATTTGGGTTCCTTTTTCATAGTGTCCTCATTGATAATAATCTTAAAAATACAATGTGTTCTCAACACATAAAATTATGAGTGTTTAAAAGCATAAAAGTTCTCACTATTGTGATTAGAGAACATTGTATCTATGCATAAAATTACCACGATTTACCACAAAAAGATGTATAAATATGATATATTAATAAAATACATGTTTGTATTCTGCAATTTTATTTTGATCTCACATTTTCACATACTTTAGTCATTTTTTTACGTTCAATGAATATATATATATATATATATATATATACATATATATATACAAAAGCATTTTGAAATTGTTAGCCAATTGCACTGATGTGTTATTAGATATCTTAATCTAGCCGCCAAACATGTGTAATTTATACTATACTCTATTTAATGTTCTTAAAAAGCAAACCCATGTTTCTTGCTTTCTAAAATGTCAACTTGTAGCATTTTTTCATAATAATAGAAAAATGATTCTTAAATTATTAAAGTAACTCCAAATATGTTTTATTTCAATATACTTCTCATGGCATCTTCCCGAAAGAGTTAAAGATAATAATACATCCATATCCGTGTTTATAGCTGCACAGTTCAAAATAGCTGAATCTGGAAAGCAGCCTGTAGGTCCAACAACAGATGACTGGATAAAGACGGTATGGCTTTACACACAACACAGGACTACTCTGCCACAAAAAGAGATGAGCATGAGTCACTGTCGGAAAGTGCATGCCTCTTCAGATCATCATTTTAAGTGAAGAAAACTAAACATACAGTTTAAATATGGCACGATTTCTTTTATAGGAGAAACCCAAAATATAAATAAGGAGAAAAACAAGCATGAGAGGGCCCACCTGATAGCTCATCGGACTAAAGAGCCTGTTTAGGTGGAGCACAGTAGCCAGGTTTGAGCCCTGGCATGCTGTTCAGGGCCTGCCCCCAGGGCACAGGAGATGGTGATTGAGGCTGGGTATGATGGCACATGACTGTGATCCCAGCATGTGGGAGGCTGAAAACAGAAGGAGCACTATGTGTCCGATCTCTGTAGTCAGACCCCATAGACACTGTAGACCATGTCCTAAATACAGAGGGGGGAAAAAAAAAGAAAAACAAAATAGGACATAGAAAGATCTCTCTCAAAAAAGGGGAAGAGAG
The DNA here is from genome assembly GCA_004027025.1 of Myocastor coypus. Taxonomy (NCBI): domain Eukaryota; kingdom Metazoa; phylum Chordata; class Mammalia; order Rodentia; family Myocastoridae; genus Myocastor; species Myocastor coypus. Next base: position 18,098 of record PVJA010000710.1, read on the forward strand.
GTAGAAAAGAAATGTGGGACATAGGAGATGAAAAAACAGAAGAAAGTGTTCATGCATATGTTCCAATTACGCATTAAGAGTGGACATAGAATGTGCCACCTGGGTACTAACAAAATCATAGTGTATCATTATTATGAGATTTATTGAGAGGTAAAAATATAAGAGTAGATTGGATGTTTCAACAAATGTCTAAAGGTCAAATGATTTGTTTAATCGAAGTAAAACAATGAAGAGATCTTTAATGGTTATCAGATCTGAGATTCTGCCATCATTAATGAATGAATCCATGTCTAGAAGAGCTCAGGGGAACCAGATAATACCTTTGACTGTCTACCTCTCTTATTATGTGAGGACAGTTAGGGAGAACTATCTATGAGGAATAGATTTTCGCCAGCTCCTGAACTTGCTGCTGCTTTGATCCAGACCTTCTAAAACTGCCAACCCATGACAAATGTAACTTATGAATGCTCAGTCTCATGTATTTTGTTATAGAAGCTCAAATATCCCAAGACTTCTAAATGGTCTTCTAAGTGGTCTTCAAGTGGTCTTCCTCTATGACACTCTTGATTACATGGGTACATAGCAGATGGAATCTTACGCAGGGAAACTAAGGGCCAGGCTTTAAGTCAGTGAGGGATAACAGTCTAAGTCTGCCCATGGCTGATGGTCAGAGTAGGGCCGATTGATAAGCATTCAGACCTACAAGAGCTTCGACCTCACATTGATTTCTATCCTGCTAAGTTATTTGAATCTTAAACTGGTGCCGGGGTGACTATCATACATCTAATGCCAGTGAGTGAATATGTAGGAAAATAAAGTTCAAAGTTTCTGCAAAGATAAAGCTTTCCGAGAGCATAAGTGGAGGATTTTTATCATAGAGAATCAGTCCCCTGAGGGTACAGCTGAACACTTCAAACTAAAGAAGAAATGATAAATTTTTAACTTAAAGATTATCTGATTCCTCTTTTATGTTACTGTCTATAATTAGTAGGAGGAATAAGATGTGAAAAAGAGGCTTGGCAATGTCTATACCACTTGCTTCCTTATACAACCCAACTGATCTCCACCGTCCTCAGAAAACTCTACAGTTTTTTATCACATCTTTTGGATCCTTCTAGAAAGTGGGCACATTGCATCTTCCTGGCTTAGAATGTTAGCAGAATAGATATAAAGAGAGAGAAAGAGAATGCAAAGACCATCTGGTTCTAGGAATTTGGGTTGGCTGTCGCTGTGGGTGAGGTCAGGGATTGAACTACGGGGATGAGGATGGAATAGATGCACCTCTTGGGAAGCTTCCACGAGGGCCTTCCTCCATTCTAATTCAGTATTCTGCATGACAGAGTTAGGTTTCTTTGTGCATTTTAAAGGTGGGCAAATCTGAAGCTCCGAGACAGGTAGTACTTGCTACATATAAAACAATTGAAAGTATCAATACGTTGAAAGTATCAATCTTGCTCTACACTTTTCATGGGTTTCATCTCACAAGCCTCTTATCTTCCCACTATACACTGACAAAGGGACAACAGCTCAAGAACAATGGGGTTTTATCATGAAAGTCTATTAGAAAGAGAATTGTGGGTTTTATCTAGTGGCCAACATAAAATATTACGCTATTTTTTAATTCTTTTAGGTAAAGTAATATTAAAATGGTATTGCCACCTAAAGATAAGCTAATAAACATTATCTAATTAAATGTCCACATTTAGAATTTTTATCTAAAAACTGTTGATAAAATTCATTGAAAATATCATAAGTTCAAAAAATATACACAAATCATCAATTACATTACATATATATACTTTAAAGTAAATAAGTTTACATAACATTTAATTTATTTGGGAAATAGCATGTTAAATATTTCCCATTACAAAAATGGCAAAAGCTTAAGGAAATGTCATATTAAGGAAAATATGACATATGATGTATTTTTTTAAAGTGATTTTTTGCTCTAATTTTTCTCAATAATTTTACTCCATGCATCTTCTTAAGAAAGTCATCAGTGACATAGTAGTTGGAAATATCATATGCTGATTTAGAGCTCATGGCTTTGCTAGCACATGCTACATATCCCGTTGAATCTACTTATTTTTTATGATTTGGTTTCCTCATGCTGGAATGATATCTGCATCAATAATATATAACATTCAATAGATTAACAGATTAAATGAATTTATATAACTGCTGCCTACAAAATTTTCTTAACTGCGAGCTAATTACTTACTACCTTTCTCATACATTCTATAGAGCAATATAGTTTTTAATTTTGTATTTTATTATACATTTATTTTGGGCTTTTTACATTTTATACACTGAATTAAGCTGAATTTAGTGATTATGTGAATTATAAAAATAAACTTTTTATTTTAGTACTGGAAAACAAACACAGCTCCGTTTTACATTTAAATTATAAGTTTGCTAAGGCCAGCAAGATAGCTCAGTGGACTAAGTGCTTTGCTTTGGCAAGAACAGGGTCCAAGTTTCAATCCCTGGCACTGTATGCCGCACTGGCCCTACTTCCAGGCATGCTGAGCTGGCGATGGAATGTGGGCATAGTGGCACATGCCTGTGAGCCCAGCACTAGGAAGGCTGAAAACAGCAGCACTACAAGTCCAAACTGTGTTATGAAGCCCTACACACATACAAAAAAAAGAACTAAATTATACTTTTGTTACATCAATAGGTTGCCCAAATTTAAGATTAAGCTTGAAATTTCCCTTTTTTGGCTTCTAGGAGTTCCAGGATTATAAGAGTGTGCCACCCAGTCTGGGTCAAACAACATATTTTTAAAGCTCAATATTTTCAGAATTTTATTAGAATACATTTTTAAGTATGTCAATTATTTTTCTTCACTTTGACCTTTTACCATCAATATTTGTGGCGACAAAAATCAAGTGCTATCTGTGCAATGCAGAAATATGGTCACTTCAAAAAATCTAAATAGAAGGTCAAAGAAATTGAGATAAATGATCCACAGCTTTGCAGGCACTGTGGATGCCTTACTAAAAAGACACGGAAATAAATCATCACAGCTATGTAAAGTTTTAAAAAATGCTGCTGAAAATGGAGAAATGGTTCTTTTAATGAAAGTGAAATGAGTATATTACAATGAAGGGCAGATTGAAAGAGTTTTAGAGCCTATTTCTTTAACTAAAAGAAATGGTTCCATGGCCAATATTATGACACATGTCTAATAGTTTCATTTTTCTTATGATGTAAAAGGGGACAGAGGGAAAGCATAATGTGTCAAGACACCAGCTACCTGTCATGTGGATTTGAAAGGTATTTAGATGTTTGTTCTAGATTAGTGATTCTCAAATCACATTGCACAGCAGCATGACCTGGGGACACATGTCAGAATAAACGTTAGGGTTTACACTCTAGAGAATCTGACTCAGTGTGTTTGTGTAGCGCACAGACATCAGGGCTATTTTTCTAAGTTCTGCTGGTTATTCTGACATACATGTAGATCTGGGAACCAACAGGACGAATTCATTTCTCCTACCTATTGAAAATAGGCATGCATATATTTCATTAATTTCTTATATTATAATTTTTATTTAACAATAAATACGAATGAATTAATATATTTTAACTAATACCCATAATACAATTACCTCCATTGTTTGCATCAAATATTTCCAAAGATTGCCATAGTCTTTGGCATCTCACTGGTTGTAATTCATACCAATGCCTAAAATTTTTCATAAGTTTCAATTCCCCTGAGAGACAGATTTTTAAACTTTTCCTTGAATCAGATTTCAACACCCTCAATGAAACACAGCATACTTTGGGACTCAATTATTCTCTTTTGGGGAAGAATTCATCTAGATGGTGCATCATGGGCCTTAGCCATATTTCTGACCTATTTGGTAGTCATAGAATTGCAAAAAAAAAAAAAAAAAATGTTGCAAAGTTTATCAACAGTTCCTGGTACAGAGCCAGGGCTCTTGAATAATGCCATCCCTAGTCAGAACCTGACTAAAGAATTCTGAGTAACTACCATAGATTAAATATACATTCTGTCCACAGTTTATCATAAAATCCTTAATAAAATAATTCAAAAAAGTTGTAAGAGGTAAAATAACAGAGAAATGACAGGACAATTTGAAAACCTTGATAGTAATCAATTTGTCTTGAAGATTAGTTTTACAATGCTCTAGAAAAATAGGGTCTTCACTGAAGATGTTGGACCATTTTCAGTCTCTGGACTTAAAATTGCCCAAACATCCAGAAAGTAGGACTGAAAGGGAGGCGATGAAGTGGCAACCCGGACACTGGATCTTATTGTGTCTTCTCACACTATGCCCTTCGTCCCAAAGCTAAGAAAATTGCAGATACAATGGAAGAAGAAATGCTTTATAATACTATCAACTTGGTTCTTTGGTTCTTACATATTTTCCTTAGATGAAGGACATGACCAATTTCTTCTTTCCAGCATACAAATATTGTGACAACATAGAAATTTCTTTACTTTAACTCGTACCCTGGATGCTAAATCAAGATGTTTATGTATGGCACTCTCTTGAATAGGAGTCTTTAAACGTTCATGGCAAAAAAAAAAAAAAAAAAAAAAATAGTGTTTTGGGCTTGTCCATACTCCAATTTTGTAACCTCCTGGCAATGGTTTGGGGCTTGGCACTTGAAATGGGGCTCTTCTCTGAAACTTTATTACTAGTTGCAATGTTTCCCTTCATTCATACAGTCTACCAATCAGCTTGGCAGTGTATTATTAAATCATTCATGAATCCTATAGTACACAATAAGGGATTATTTTGCTATATTTCACTCATTGTCACGTATGCATGTCCTTTCTATAGGAGATTTATAAAATAAATATCTGTACATCTTGTTATGGTTTATGTCTAATTGTCCCCCCAAAGCCTCATGCAGTCATAGGGCAGGGATTTCTATAGATTGAGACTTGACTCATGAATCACTGGGGTTACATAATTTAGTACTGATCTAGAGTTGGAGACTTCATCCTTCATCCTGGGATTATGTGTTTTAATATTGATAGGCTTATCGGTCTGAGTATGGCTGGGACTATGGGTATGCTCTAGGGTGAATATCCTAAGGCAGAGAGCCTGATTGGAATATAAAAAGTGACAGAGACACAGACTCAAGCGGTTGCTATTGCTTTCTACTCCCCTTGTTGGTCGATTGCCTCTGTCGTGATTGTTGCTGTTCCACCGCCATGAACTGGATCCTCTCTGCCCTGTTCCACTTAGCCTCGGCCCTGCCAAATATGGACTGAAACCTTCAGTAATTGTGAGCTAATAAACCTTTCCTTCCTTCATTTTGAGTGTTGGGTATTTGTCCCAGCAACGACTAAAAAGTAAGTATACACATCCCATGCATGAAAACTCAGCAGCCAGATCATTTCTGATTTGACCTCTGAATCTGAGTAAGCTCACTTTCTCTCACCAGCCATTTGAATTTTGTTCTCCCATAACCCAGTACAGAAGTCACTTACAACTTCAGATGCCTCCTTTGAAATGAGGATGGAATTTTCTTACCTGCTTAAATAGAGGAAAACTTGCGAAAATTAAGCCTGAAGTTAATTCTAGTTTTGAAAATCTTTGTTTTAAAATTATGCATGTCTTCACAAATATAGCATTCTATGAAACTACTATACTAATGTGACACAGAAGCAAGACCATTTTTAAAGCCTCTGACAACAGTCAGAAAGAGGATACATATTTTTGATATATGTTTCCAACTCTTATTCTTTTATCACCAATGAACATTTAATATGCAGGACTAGAGAAAGATTTTGCCAATTAAGATCTTGAACAAAATATCTGATAGCTTTCTCAATGGAGGAATAAGAAATACATCATTAGGTCCTCTGTAGATGTTATAAGCACATTAATGAGCCTTGTTTTAAAGTTCTTGTGAATATAGAACTCTGGTTGGCTTAAAAGCTTTTCAGTGTTCTAGGCAAAAGTTGGAGAATTGACTGAGAAAGGACAGAGTGAGACTACTGCTACATGGAGCTTTAGGGACACAAAGCTGTAGAATGAACACAAATGCTCTCTTTATGTTCCAGTTTGATAATCCCTTCTGACATTACATAATCATATTCTTTTTGTTCCGATTGTATTTCATGTTCATAAGTGAGATTATTGTATGTATGATAACTTTATGTCTTGTCTTCAACTATTCCAGAGTACATCTACTGAATGACAGATACCTACTTCTAAAATGAGTTGGTTCCTCTCAAACAGCAAGGAAAACAAGAGTGTCTTGTCTAGAGAAGATAGAGTTCACTCACATGCATTAATAAAAGTTGTAAAGATTAAAATTGAGTTTACTTTCCTAATAGTCATATGTTGGAGATTAGAGTCCCAGGCATGCAGTGAAGCAATTCTCCAACTTAGCACTCTTTGTCTGTCCCTGAACTTTCCATGTTATCTTTAGAGCTATGGGTGCCATTGCTAAAGAGGTAGTATTAGAAGATAGAAGTACCTTGATGACTTAAATTTCTCTGGAAAATTGTATTTTCTCTAGCTGCAGAGAAATAGTCAAATGTATTGTAGTACAGAAAGTATTAGAAAAATCACCCTTAAAGCAAGGCCCAGCATCTTCATTTGAGGGTTATGTTTTTCAAGCACATGGAAAGCTCTAAAAATGATGCAATATTAACAGACTTGCATTTGAGGACAGTTTATAAACTCTCCAACACTCCTATGGCAGCATATATTTGAGGGAAAACAAACATAAATTGAACAAAAACATTCTTCAGACTGTGCCTTATAAAAAGTTCTGCAAATCTAAGAGTTCAAGGTGATTTTAGAACAAAAAATATAGTTCCATATAACTCCATGAGAAAATAATAATTTGTGTGACTTCTTAACAGTAGTACAAAAATGAGATAAAGTTAGATCTTGTTAATGCATTAATCTATATAACTGGAGTATGACACCCATGTAGATTAAACATGGCTCTGCTTATCATGTAAGTCAGTGATCATTCTGCTATTGATTAGATAGCTGAGGTTCACTAAACTGAGTTATAAGCATATGTCCTTGGGAGAAGCACACAGTGCACAAGTTCTGCCCACCTGCCTGTGCTGCTTCCTGCTGTAGGATCACCTATTAATGTTTGTATCTAAAACTGTCCATTTATATATTGAAATGCTAAATGTCCACATGTGTGAGGCACTCATATGTGTTCAGCAAGCAAACACAGACACATACACATGCACATGAACCCACAGTTATCAAGCAAAATGGGGATAATGAGGAAGCAGATTCAATTTTCTGTCCTGTGGTAAGGCAAGCCATGAATATCTGAATCGGTATTGACACTGAGAACAGGCCCTATACTCTTGTGGGTTAAAGTTCCAGTGGGTTTAATGAGCATGCCTGGTAGCATTTCTTCATTAACATCTAATTATTTGCCTTTCAGTCTCTGAACTCTTTCCACTCCAATTTCTAAGTGAAATTAATATTAAAATATTCAGGAATCACCATTTTCAGAAAAGCCAGAAAACTGCATCATCTTCAGTTTTCAATAATGCATTACACAATGCTCTTCCTTCACAAATAATTCATTTGCCAACTAAAATGCCACATTCTGAATCTGTATGTAACCTTAAGAAATCTTCCACAATGACACTATAGACAAAAAAGCTTTCCAGAGAGTTGTCACCATTAATGTCCATAAGACATCAATTCTCAGGCAATGCAAATGGAAGCCTGAGTTAGATAGACTTTCTCACTCAGCACTACAAACAATACATCATGACAACTTCAATTATGAGTAATGAAAACAGCTCACATGTATAGAGTTTAAAAATCGTTTACACATACATTGCCTTTTTTTAATTTTATTTATTATTTTTATTCTTGTTTCAGAACCCTTGTTTATTTACTCATTTTCATGGCCGGCTCAGCCCGCCCCGAGGGCAGGGCTGGCGCAGCCTGTGGTGCCGGGGATCGAACCGCGGTCCCTGAAGCCCCTGAAGCCACCCAAGCTTCCCCAAGCAGGCGTTTTAGACCACTGAGCCATCCTGCCGGCCCACATTGCCTTTTACAAACTATTATTATTCAAATCATTGTTTTGCTCAATCACTACAAAACAGCATTGCTTATCAAGCTAAAGAGACAATGGTTTCTGACAATTGGTCAAATTACAAGCAGCCATTCATAACAAAAGATTTTGCTGACTGTTCAGCTCCATTGTCGTCATATGAGAATTCTAAATCCATGGCTATGTGGTGCTTTTGAATGGATCAAGGAGGAGTATCTTTCAAAGGTATCTAAACATCAGATAGATACTTGGAAGAGAACTCTTCTTTGCTTCATCCTGATTATAAAGATTGTAATACATTTTAGCTAGCATAACGTGCATTTTTAAAATTTCTCAAGGAGTTTTACATTTCCTGAGAGTGGAAGAATATCAGACAATTATAAATCCCAAGGGAAATGAGGCAAGATTCTTGTCAATGGGTGTGAGGTGGGCAGAGTGGATTAAGAGGGCATGTAATGCAGAAGGCAAGGGCACAGGCATGTATGGGGTGACCGACAAGGAGACAGGCGTGCACAGAGGTGACTAAGAAGGAGTATGTGAGAGTCATTGGCCATGGAACTCCTTAGGTTTACTATTCAGACTGGGTTTCTACACTGCACTCAGAACCACTCCAAGTGAATATCTAAATATTAACTTCAATTAGTTTCTATCCATTACTTTGATGTCTTTGTAAGGAAAAAGTGAGGGAACAGAATAATAATCTTTGTTTCAAAATTCACAGAAAGCCACCTATAAATGTATCCTTATTGTCATTGTCATTATTTGGGCCCTGGAAAGCAGTCTCTGAACACTGTATTCTTTCTCTGTTTTGATTTAAAAGTAAAGCAAACTCTACATTGTGAGGAAAATGTATAGTTAATAAAGAACAAAGAAAGCATATAAAATCTGGGATGGATGTTCCAAATTTTTATTTCTATTGGCATGACAGTCAAGAACTAATGTCATGCCAGGTGTGGTGGCGCACGCCTGTAATCCCAGCACTTGGGAGGCTGAGGCAGGAGGATTGGTGTGAGTTCGAGACCAGCCTGGGCTACAAGTGAGCTCAAGGCCAGCCTGAACTGCATAGCGAAACCCTGTCTCAAAAAGACAGAAAGAAAAAAAAGAACTAATGTCATATCTACGATTTCAACAAATATTCTTGAGTGTCTACCATATATGAAACATGGTTTGAATGAAGTCAGACACTCTGTCATGTGAAAAAAAATTGTGTATTAAGAATGTATGTTTCATGGGGAGAGATAGTTCTGTGGCACAAGTGCCTGCCTGGCCAGCGCAAGATCATGAGTTTGAACTCTGTCCTTCAAAAAAAAAAAAAAAAAAGTATGTTCCATAAAAAAAAAAAAAATGTAGAATTGCTATATGATACTGAGTTTCTCTATAATACACAAAGAAAAACACTATTTGCTTTTGACAATTTCCAGCTAAAATCACTTAAGAAAGCTTTTAATTTTTACTGTATTATTTTTTAAAAATTTCATTGAAAATTTAAATATTTTTATATCAAATATTATATGTATTTAGCTGCAAAATATTCAGATAAACTATTTTTGAAAGGTATATTTTTTGTGTGTGACATTAAGTAACTTAGGTAATAGTATCCAGAAATAAAGTTCCTTAAATATAAAATATATATGAACAGGGGCTGGGGAGATAGCTCCGAGGCATAAGTGCCTTCTGGGCAAGTGCAACGTTGTGAGTTTGAACCCTGGTCCCACAAAAAAAAAAAAAAAAAAAAAAAAAAAAAAAAATATATATATATATATATATATATATATATATATATATATATGTATGTATGAACAGTTGAAACCCTTAAATGGATTAATTTCTCACTGAATTGCTAAAAGCTATTCTTTTTTCTGGAAAACATGTAAATGAAATTTTAAAAATTCCAATTATTAACTTAAATGCCATGTACTTAAGTCACTGTTTTCTTGTATTTTAACTATTATCTAAATGCTCACATAATTTTCATATTTCTACTACAGAAGGGCAGATAGGAGGCCAAACATGGTCAAGCAAAAAGAATCAAGGTGTGATATGTAAATGTATCAATAAATTAAATAATTAAGTAAATCAGAAAAGGAGCTAAAAATAAAGGAATATAATTTCTTACATCTTATCACTAATGTAGGTGTTGTTGTAATAGAAACATGCGTGGGTAGTAAGTTTCAAATCTGTTAGCTGACAGGTATAACAGAAAGATCTAGTGAATTCTCCTGGGTGATTTTAATTCCTGACACTTTTGAAAGAGTATTTGTTAAGGTAATGTGTTTGGAAAGACATTAAAAATGCTTCTCATAAAGAACACTGGTAATGCAATCGATTAAAATCGAATTCTTCAGTGTCAAGAGCCCATGTTTTATATTTGCTGTGAAATTGTCGTGAAATACATATATATTCCAGGTATGAATGTAGAAAAAAACAGCTGAAATTACAATCACTGAAATAACTAGATTCCCCATTTTGTTCTGTTTTATCAGAGATGGGTGTTCCATTGCTGTTACAGAAGCTGTACTTGCAGAAATCTGGGTGAGACAACCACGTGCGTTTGCTTGCTGGGGACTGTCTGATGATACTAGCTAGCTTTTCCTGTATAATATCCTTTGTGGCCCCTGTCCTTTGAATAAACTTTCTGTGTTTGAAGAAGAAATGTACATGGGTATCATATGTAAGCTGTATCAGTGCAAATAAACTTCAATTACATTTTGCAAAAAAATAAAAAAAAAAAAAGAAAAAAGAAAAGAAAAGAAAAAATAAAGAAATCTTTAAAGAACCTTTTCATGCTTCGTGTCAGTCCAAATATTATAGGTACTTAAATTCAGCAAAATAGCCCAGTGTAGTCCAATAGTCCACAATAGAAGGGAGTTACCAGCAGAACTGACAATGGTCCGGTTGTTGATTTGAGCCTTTTACAGCTCAGCATATTAATATGGCTTTAATTTTTATACCTCATGGTTATACTTTTCTGCTGGATGGTTAAGACCAAGTCAGGGCAAGGCCTTTATAACTAATTATGCAAACTTTGCTACATGATAAGCTGAGTCAAATTCCCTGAGAATTTCACCATGGAACCATGTATAGCACCTTGTGGATCTTTTCTGAGAGTTAGCAAACCAGATGAGTCATGGCCATTGCTTGACCAATTTGCTCTCTGTGAAAGCTTGGAGGATATAAGCAAAATTTTTCACAATTTTGTAGTGAAAAACACATATATGTATTATACATAAAAATAAATTATTATATTATATATAAATATATATAGTATGTATTACTCATATATATGCATATATATGTATATGTATGTGTTAGGATAGATATACAGCTACCTTGCCTTAGTCCAATCAGAAGAAAGATTTGTTCTAATACTTTTTAGACAAGATATCATAACTACATCTTGTCCTCTGAATAACTACGATGAAAGCAACAATATGCAATGTATTAATTATTGTAACTCTCCTCCTAACCTGTTTTGAAACTATTTATTTGCTACTACATATTTTCTGCTTATTAAAATGAATAAAAAATTTTTAAAAGAAAGGAAACAATTTAAAATACACTAAAAATCTATCAGTGAAACAATGGAAAATATTTAGTGTTGTATATTTATATATATAAAGAGGCAACTTGGAAAACAAGAAACACTAATTAAAACACTAATTTAATCACTAATTAAATCAGATATGGGTCTTTTACTATTTTTATTGCATCTTTATACTATTAATTGAAGAAATATCACTGGTGATGACTACATGATCTCATAGTAAGTGAGGTGTTCACATTTTTCTGGCTATTTTCAGCCCAGAAACCTAGATGTGGGATGTGAACACTGTCTGAAACTCAGTCTGCGTTTTCACTACAAACAGATCTTAATTTTGGATCCATATGTATTCTCAAGTTAATTCCATAGTGATGGGACAAATTTTTCAATACTGTAAATAAAATTTTAAAAATTTATCATAAATATCATTATTAACATAGGTACTTGAGCTTAACATCACTGTCTTTCTGAGTATCAAACATCTTAGGCTTAGCTTGGAATTGGTGTTATGTATCTATCATTGATACTCTAATAAATCTCTATAGAGTGTGATGAAAGCAGTTACATATTTTTACACAAGAATTTAGAAATCTAAGCATATACAAAATTGTAGCTTGTCAATCCCTTGGTATTACTCCTAGTCTCTTACTCTGACTTAATGCCATTTTTGTCCTTGTAAGCCAACCATTTACTTGAGAGAGTATAGCAGCAACTAAAATTACATTAGAAGCAGCACACACCTGAAAGACCAGAATGACAGGCATTCCAAGCATAGTTTTAGTGTTGCATATTGCTGTTCCTGTCTGCACTAAGGAATGGAGCCTACTAGGACCTCCACAAGGACAAGAGCCAGAAGGGCCTTGTGATACAGAAATCTTCACCTGACTGGGATTTTACTTTCACTGTGCCTAATCTGGATACAATCTCACATGGGGAGGACTCTTCTCCTTCAAAGGGAAATGAGCTCAGAGAAAGCTCAGTAACTAGACAAATTATGCAAGCAGTAAGAATCAAATTCATGTTAGGGGTACCTATACTAGCTGGGAAGACAGAGAAATGCCTTAGAAGAAAATGACTTCAGAGCTGAAACATTCAGCATGAATATCCAACTTGGTAGTGGATATAAATTGAAGTGCCCAGATATAAAGGGCAGTGGTAATCATTCAACAGGATAACAGTCCATATTACAATTGGAAAAGAGAAAATGCCATATTAGTAAGGCATTTTAGTAAAATGTGCTTAGGATATTTAAACAATGAATCAGGTAATAGATGCAATATAGACATTAAATTTTTCTTCTACAAGAAGCTATAGAACGAATTCTGTCTAGATCAGGTTTATATTTACAAACATTCTGGGATAAGTGTGTGGCATGACAAAATTTGAGGAAAAATACTATAACATCAAGGTAATAACGGTGGAATAATAGCAAGAAAATTATTAGTGAGTGCAGAAAGAAGTGGCCAATTTCCTATCCACCCATGAGCAGAATACATGGGACAAAAAAGTAATGAAAGTATAAAAAAGAAGAAAAGATGGATCTGAGAATCAGTACATGAGAGTAAGAAACTGGGGGGCCTCTGGCTGTGCCAGAGAAGAATTCAGTTAAAAAAATTTATCAATAGACAGAGAACATTAAGAAATGTGAGAGTTTTTTTTTTTTTTTTTTTCAAGCCTTGAGTGCATTGTCAAGGAGTACAGAGAGGACTGCACAAGACAAGAATTGTGCAGTCAGGATGAGAGACTGACGTTTTATAACAGAGCACAGACACAGGCAAGGGTCAGAGTGGCAAACACAGATATCTTAGCAATGCATTTTCCAGGGCATTCTGTTCTTTGTTAATCTTTCTGGAATACCTTTATTGTATCTAAAGTCATATATCAAAGTTCTGATTGTGATGGCTTCCTACTTAGATCTCAGACAAGGCTCTTTAGATTTAGATGAGGGCATTTGTAGGTTTTAAACTTTTGGGGAAAGGTTAAGCATTAGCTCAAGGGACAAAAGGCTGGTTTTGCACTTAATTTTTTTCATTTTCTTAACTAGTACATAAGGTTTTTAGTACATAGTGGTTGTACTCCACATGGAGTTTTCTATTTACTTATATCTGATGTTGTATTTTAATCTTCCTTATTGTATTCCTTTATAACGTGCTGGGTAGAAGTATCCTATCAAAGAAGTTTGATTCCAAGAATATTAACCCATGTTTCCCAAAATTCTTACTGTCATTCAGTGAAATATGGAAAAAAATTAAATGCATTACATTCTAAAGACTGATTGAGAAGTTAAGTGATGTGACCTAGGATTGGTTGTATTTGTGAGCCTGAGGACCAAACAGAATGGGATCTAGAGGCAGTGAAGAATGCACACAGGCCACATGAAGTGGGAGCAGGTGGCTTCTCCCAGTGAGGCAGAGGATAAGAACTAGAAAGCATGTAGTAATATTGCTTTAATTCCAAAGGAGAGCCCTTGGTCAGAAAATGTACAAAGAGGAACCATTAAGCATAATTTTTAGCTGACTTGAAAGAAAGTAGTGTTTTACATCTATGTTTTAAAGAAAGCATAAGGTATATCAATCATCTTTAGTGCAATGCCACCACTCAAAAGAGGGGGCGATTATGTGTCCTGTGCACCACATCTGCGAACTGTACCTTCCATCTGAAAGGTCCCCTTTTCAACCCCTTGTTTGCTCCTTGCACCAGGAATCAGTTCTTCATGACAATGTGCAAGGCACTCAGGAATGAGCAGAGAGGACGTAGACAAGAGCCAGCTTTGGTAGCATTCACCGGAGAAAACAGATTTTTTTAGAAGTCATTATGATTGTGTCAAATGATAAAAAGGGAAATATGTGGGTTTCTTCAACCTCCATGGAGACACATTAAATATCCCTTCTCAGGGTCACCTCTCTAACATGGACCATGATAGCAGTTACTAGAGCTTTAGCCCATAGTAATTTGTATGTGAAGAATTGATTGAATATGTGCTGGGTTTATTTGACATTTCATAAAATTTCAAAAGAGTGCATGGAAGAACTTCAGGGCTTTGGACTATCATATCAAGGGTAGATGTGAAGGAAGCTTTAAGGATATGATGTATTTCTACTCATAAGACATTTTAAATATTAAAAAAATATTTCAACTCATTATAGGACATGAAAAAAGTAAACAATAAATAAAAACCTATGATATCAGGTAATAGAGGCAGTCAAAAAGAATAAAGATTGAATGTATTTTAACATGAGTACAAACAATACAGCAAACTAACAAAAGACATAAATGGATTAGCAGAATCAAAAATGGTTTAAAGTTGCTTATAAGCCCATATCAAAATTTTTCATCATTCATAAACAAGATGACTGAGGTTCCAGTGCCATTCTGTGAGACATTCCTTCGTCAAACATGCTATCCACCTTGTGTAAAGCATAAAATAAATTTATTATTATTATTATTATTATTATTATTATTATTATTATTATTTATTGGCACTAGGAATCAAAGTCATGACCACATGATCTTTCCAGGTAGGCACTGTGTTGCTGAGCTATATCATAACCCAAAACCACATTACTGATGATCTTAAAAATATGTGCTTGTATTACTTCATCACTAAGTGGAAGCTATCAGAGAATTTGGACACAAAATAAAATATTTTCTTTGATGGAGGTATTAACAAAGGAAAAATGTAATTTCTTTTTCAAAGAGGTATAAAAAAGGAGGACAGGAAATGTATAAAATGAAGACTTGGAAGAGAAATTAGGAAGACCAATATTTCTTTTTTTAAACATTTATTTATTTATTTTTATTAATATTAATGTGAAAGAAAAGTGACCAGAAACTTTCACAATAGGTCAGAAGGCCAGATATAATAGTTGATATATTGCACATTGTTGTTGTTCAGAGTACAAAAGGAAGACATGATTTCTTTTCTAAATATCATTACTACAGCTCTTACTTTTCACTACACAAAGAGAAAGTAGCTGTATATATAATCTGACACTTTATAACAGTAGTGGATTATTGTTTTTTAATGATTTTATTGCATTTAATAAGAAATAACAATGTGACAGTTTAAAAACAAATTAGTAGTACATTTCCAGCATTTGACTGAATGAACATTATTGTCCTCCACAGAGTGTAGACATGATAACTTTTCTCAGCATTATTGATACAAATTTTTTTTCTTATTAAACCAAAAGGAAGTAGTTGTAAAGATTATCCAATGTTCCATAACCACAGTGGGTTATTGGCAAAACTGGCAATGATGAAAGCTGTTGATTTAAGCCTTTTAGAGATCAGCATACTAATATAGCTTTACGTTTTATGCCTCATGGCTGAACTTTTCTGCTGGGTGGTTAACGGCAAGTTAAAACAAAACCTGTATAACAAAACATGTAAAGTAAACCCCTTCAGGGTTTACTTTGAAACAATGCACACTGCTTTGTAGAACTGTTGTGACTGTCAGCCATCTGCATGAGTCACAGCTATTGCTTAAACAATTTGCTCTCTCTGAAAGCCCAAGAGAATGTTTTCTCTCTAGGTGACTCTCCTTAGGTACACAGTATATCTTCAGTCCCTTTCCTCTGTAGCCCCATAATCTCCTTGAACAGAAAATTTGGGAAACCCCTGAGTTATAGGATGTTGCAGCACAGGTTCTCTTATGTCCTGAAACCTCACTGACCTTGGAGGGCTAGGGCCAAAATATTGACTATCCTTGTAGACCTTCTCTTTCTCTAATTTTTGGTCTGTAAACTTTTATTCTTAACCCTCCAGAAGAAAAGTTTAGTGATACTATTCCTCTATAGCACAAGTACTTAAGCATAACATCACTATCTTTGTAAGTATCAAACATCTTAGGCTTAGCTTGGAATTGATATTATCTATCAATCATCGATATTCTAATAAATCTCTATAGAATGTGATAAAAGCCATTATACATTTTTACACAGGAATTTAGAAATCTAAGCATATACAAAATTGTATCCTGTCAATCCTTTGGTATTTTTCCTAGTCTCTTACTCTGATTTAATATCATCTTTGTTTTCTTGTAAACCAACCATTTACTTGAGAGAGAGTATAGCAGTAACTAAAATTACATTAGAAGCAGCACACACCTGAAAGACCAGAATGACAGGCATTCCAAGCATAGTTTTAGTGTTGCACATTGCTATCCTCCCAGTGATAATAACAATGTGCAATATACTAACTATTGTATCTGGCCTTCTAACCGATTGTGAAAGTATCTGGTTGCTTTACTTTCAAATTAGTATTAATAAAATTACATGTTTACTTTGTTTATATCCTCATTTTGGAGGTTATTAGGGCCATTATCTATTTCATCCTGTGCATGGTTTTTCTCCTGCCATGTTCCTTATGTTTTCTGCTTGCAGTCACTTCATTGTTTAACCTTTGAGTACTTGATTTCCATTCAGCTATGTTGTGCTTTTCCATTTTATTTTTTCTCTTGAGTTTTTCTGCTAGGGAGACTATATGATATTTATACATATAGGTCTGGTTTATTTCAATTATGAGTATATCTTCAGGATACATGCATTTATATACGAAGTCTTCTAGTTTATCATTCTCTAAAGCTGAGTACTATTCCATTGTATAAAAATACATCTTTTTCAACCATTCTTCATATGATGGGCATTTTGGTTGTTTCCAAGATTTGGCTATTGCAAATTATGTTGCTATAAGCATAGGTACATAGATATCACTATGATATAATGTTTTCAGTTCTTCTGGGACAACTCCCAGTAGGGGTATAGCTGGATTGAATGAGATTTCCAGTTCTCATTTTTTAAGGAGTCCCCACAGTACTCTCCATAATGGTTGTTCCAGTTCGCATTCCCACCAGCAGTGGAGAGGAGTTCCTTTTTCCCAACAGCCTCTCCAACAGAAGTTTTTGCACCTGGTCATAGTGTATAATCTTTTTAATGATCTTTTGTATTCTCTGTGTGCAGATTTTATTGATGAATTTTGTATCTATGTTCATCTAGTTCATCTGTTTTCATCTAGTTCTCTTTTTTATTTGCATCTTTCTCTGGTTTAGGTATCAGTATAAAACTTGCCTCCAGGAATGATTTTGTGGTGATTGTTTCCTTTTCAATGTCTTTGAAGAGTTTGAGAAGTATTGCAATTATATTTTTAAAATTTCTTGTCAAAATTAGCTGTGCATCCATCAGGGCCCTGACTTTCCTATGTTGGTAAGCTTTATGATATTTTGTATTTCATTGGCTATTATTGTGTTACTGAGAGTTTTTATATCTTCTGTCAGTTTTGGTAACTTTCTAGGAATCTGTTTCATCTGTATCCTAAATTCTGTGAGTCTAAAGATTCTCAAAGAAGTTAATAACGATCTTCTGTATTTCCACTGGATCTGTGGTAACTTCACTCTTTTCATTCCTTATTGCTTGAATTGGTGGTTTTTCTTTCCTCTTTTTGATGAGGTTAGCTCTAAGATTACCAATTTTGTTTAATTGTTAAAAGATTTTTGATTCAATAATTCCTTGTATTGTTTTCTTTGTCTCCATTGAATTAATTTCTTACCTAATCTTTATTATTTCCTCCCGTCTTTGTGCTTTGGGTTTGGTTAACTCTTCCTTTCATAGCCAATCTAGGTGCAGCATTAGAGTATTTATTTGTACCCATTCTGTTCTCTTAATGTGTGAGTTCATAGCTATAAATTTCCTTCTAAGAACTTTTTTTTTTTGCATCCATGAATTCTAATAAGTTCTGCTTTAATTCTCATTGAATTGTACATATTGTTTAATTTCTTGTTTAATTTAATCTATAATCCATTGTTTGCTGAAGGGGGTGCTGTTTAATTTCCATGTGTTTATGTGTTTTTTGTGGTGTCTTTCATCATTTATTCCCAGTTTCATTGTACTGACGTCAGATAATATACTTGGGATAATTTCAGGTTTTTTGTATATACTGAAGCATGACCTAAGGAGAGGTATGTGGTCGATTTTAGAAAATGTCCCATGTGCAGCTGAAAAAAAATGTGTATCCGGAACTGGCTAGGTAGAACACTCTGTGTATGTCCGCTAAGTCCATCTCTTCCAAGTTTTGGTTCATTTCCGTTACTTCTTCACTAATTTTTAATCTCCTTGACCTATCTTTTTGGAACAAGGGGGTGTTAAAGTGTCTTATAGGTTGTAATATTGGATATTAGGGCTTTCATGTCCATTAAGATTTGTCTTTTATAGTTGGGTGCTCCCATGTTTGGTGCATACATATTCATGGGTGTTGTCTCTTCCTCTTCAGTTTTTGTCCTAACCAGTATGTAGTGATTTTCTTTATTTTGATGCATCATTCTTGATTTGAAGATGAGATTGTCTAAGAATAGGATTGCTACAGTTACTTTTTTTCTGAGTTAATAGAGCATGTAGTATTTTTTTCCATCCTTTGCCTTTCAGTCTATGAATTCTTTTATGAGTTAAGTGTGTTACTTATATGCATCATAATCCACTGTGCAAGTTTAATTGTTAACCGGTGAATTGAGACCATTGACACTGATGGTTATATTTGAGATATATTCACTCTTGCTTGCTATGTTATTTATGTGCTATTGTTTACCCCTTTGTCTCCTGTGTTTAATTGTTTGCTCTATTTTGTGCATTCTTTCCACTTGCATTTTTTGAGTTATAGTCACTTTGGTCTCTCTCTGGAATATCTTTTATTAGTCTGTGTAGGTTTAGCTTTGTCACTGTGAAATTCTTTATTTGTTCTTTGCTACGGAAGAATTTTACTTCTCCATCAAACTTCAAAGTAAGTTTTTCAGTCTGGACCAGAATTTCTTTTCATGAAGTACTTGAAGTACTCTGCTGCGTGCTCTTCTTGACTTCATAATTTGTGAAGAGAAATTTGCCATTATTCTGATGGATTTTCTTTTAAATGTGGACTGTTTCTTTTCTCTAGTGGCTTTTAGTATGTTCTTCTTGTGCTGGATTTCTGGGATCTTGACTATTACACGTGTGGGGTTGTTTTTAATTGTGTTGATGTTATTTGAAGTTCTGTATGGTTCAGTTTCCTGAATGCATGATTGTTTCCCCACATTTGGAAAGTTTTCTGCTATCACTTCTGGCAATATTCTATTTCTACATTTTGTATTGACGCCTTTCTTACTGATGCCTGTTCATCTCACATTGTTCATCTTTGCATCATTTTGTAGTTTTTGAGTTATTTTTTTTTCTTGCATTCAATTTTTAAGAGATCCTTTCTTATCTTTTCGCTGGTGCCACAGTGCCTTCAAGGTCTGAAACTCTGTCTTCACTTTCATATAAATGGTTTTGCCAGGTTGCAATTGAGATTTTAAGTTGCTGTGTATTTTTGTGTGTCTGGTTCCTGCAGTCTATGTCTTTCCTATATTGCCCACTTGAAGAATCCATCATTTTCCTTTTTTTTTTTTTTCATTTTTCTAATCTCTTCTAATTTTTTTATCAGTGCCTTCTTCAGAAGCAATTATTAATTCTTTCATTATAGTTATCCTTTCTTTTTTTCTTCAGAAATTATTTCTCATCTGATTTCCTTTCCAGCTTTTGCAGTTGTCTCTTTACTTCAGAGTTGTCTGTTTTTGCTTTAGAGATTATCTCTGACTTGATCCCCTTTAAATTTTTCTGCACTTGTTTCTTTTCTTCAGATGCTATTAATTAGAGATTTCAGCGCTGTAATTCCCATTTTCTTCTATGCTAGTGTCTCCTGCATTTTCTTTGAGCTTTCTCAGAACTGAGATTGCATTTTGCTCCTTTTCTTTGTCATTTCATATAGCACTGTCCTCTGACCTTTGGTGTAGAGCTTGGTGCAATTATACCTTTAGCATAATTCTTACCCAAAAGAGATTATATGGCTAATATAGTTATAGTTTGTTTTTACATAACTACAGTTTTGAAAACTAATACTTGTCAGTGCTATTTAGCAGTCGACAAACTTTTGTAACTAAGAAGTTTGTATTTTACACAGTAAAAGCAAACCTTTTGTCTGTGTAATTAAGCAGACATTAACTTGGAATTTTATATTTAATTTATTTCACCTAAGTTCTGTCTGATTACCTTCCCTTGATATACCTGGAATCTTCCAGAAAGGCCAGTTCACCAGGTTACCTATTGTCCCCTGTGTAGATCAAGAGAAAAAAAGAAAAGGCACTTCCATAGATCTGGGTCCACGTCCGGATTTACCAAGACTGAACATGTCCAGATGTGACCAGCTTGTTTCAGCCTGCTGTTTTTAGCTTCTTCCTGCTGAAGCCCTTGGGAGTGAACCCCATATACTGAATAAAAGTGAAGAAGTTACAAGTGTAAGAATTTTAGGAAAAGCAGAACAACAATTCCAAGAATTTCAGGCACCACAAAACGCCCATCTTGCGAAGCCAATGCTCAGGTGATTTGTACTATCTCTAGGGAGACAAGTTTCTGAATTCCACAGGACTCAACTCCCAATACATAAATCTCATCTCTTTGTGTCTGTCTCTTGTTTATTTCTGCTTCTCTTGCTCTTATTTGTTTTAGTGAAAAAGAAAATAGTGAAAATACTGGGAAGAAAGAAATGTTAAGTAATAATCATAACACATAATTATGGGTGGAATTATTGTTTGTATTGTTACTCTCCATTTGTAGAAACAAGAATTTTTTTTTTTTTTTTTTGTCTTTTTGAGACAGGGTCTCGCTATGCAGTTGAGGCTGGTCCTGAGCTCACTTTTGTAGCCCAGGCTGGTCTCGAACTCGCATCAATCCTCCTGCCTCAGGCTCCCGAGTTACAGGCATGCGCCACAATGCCCGGCTGAAACAAGAAATTTTGAAAGATGAAAATATG
>PVJA010000710.1:39582-93688 GCA_004027025.1 Myocastor coypus
AAAAAAAAAAAAAAGCTTAATTACAATGCATGAAACACAGAGCTAGATTGGTGAGATGAGCTTTAGGAGGCTTAGATTCAATAGCCTCTAACATTATAAGCTTCACTGGTGGCCTACTGCAATTGCAGAACATTTGACTGTATATGTATCTGCTTCCTCTTAGTCCAAAGAGAAATCTATTCTTTTCCTTTTTTTTTCTAAGCAACATCAATAGGGAGGTGGGTCATGCCCACACACTGTACTCTGTAGAACGATTGTGAGGACAATATGCAATATGTCAACTTTCAAAGAAAAAAAAGGGGAAAAGAAGAAAAAAAAATAATGTTGATTTAAAGGTGTTAATGTTTAATTGTTTTATCAATCTTATATACCTATATGTATTAATCTAAACTGATCTGATGATGAAAATATGTAATATAACCATTGTTAAATTTAAACAATAAAAATATTAAATTTAAAAAAAAGAATTAATACTAAGTATTTGGGATTTTCAGAATTCTGTGAGAGTTGAGTTGGACTCTTTTGTTCAATACCTTCTCAAACTTTCAGGTTACTCAAAGAGATGCTTAGCTAAAAGTTTTTACTGTTGCAAAACACATTTTCCAGTACCAACAATGAATTTGCTGTGCACTACTACAGTACAAAGCACATAATATTTTCTCAGACATCAGGCCCTCATTTTTTGACTAATTTTCAGTCTCAATTCAGAAGGAAAAAGCTGTCCTGAAGTTACGAATAGGTTAAAATTATACAGATTGTTTATATTTTACCATGTGAGTTTACTTTGTACTGAAAAGAATCTCCTTCTTTCCGTCACTGGAAATGTCAGACAGAATTTGTACCTCGAGTACAGCACTTCCAGCAGCCACGGCCTGACCTCAATTCCTGATTCCACCAAATACATATATACATGCATACATACATATATACATACATACACTTCATCCTCAAGGAATAGTGAAAAAGACTTCATGAAATAGTCTACATTGTCTCTAAGTCCACCTAGAAGTTGATTTGCATTAGGGTTCTTTGGACAAAACAAATTATACTTCTATTCCAGAGACCAAAAACATGGACAGATATGATCTCACTTCAGAAAGTATCAAATATACCTTTGAAAATGAATACCACCTTCCCCAGTTCACGGAATTATACATCATTTTGCCCTTCTCTTTCAGTAGTTATGCCCTACATCATTTCTTAAAAAGTGCTCTGGCATATCAATTTCATCCATCTACTAATTGTCCTCATATGGTGTTACAAGACCAGTGTTGTTGCTGGATTCCAGTTTCATCACTATGTATTTCCTCAACTGTAGTTTACACTGCAACTCGGTGCCCTTTCAGCCTCACACACCAGAGGTCTCTTTCATGCCCCCATCTTCTTGTTCTCAGAATACCCTTAGATATCATAAAAGATACCATGACATGTATTCTTTGAATTCTTATTTAATTTCTTTATTTTTGGTCACAAAAGAGTGCTGTAGAGTTTTCAGTGTTGGTGCTTGCCATGGAGTGGCAGCTTTGTAATGACACTCTGGGAGATGATGTCTCTGCAGGAATAATCAGCATGAGTGGGGTCCGTCTTACAACTTCCTGTGTAAGCCTTTTCTGCCTTTCCTGTCATAACACAAACGAGTTAGCATTTAAGAAGATAACATTATGAAATCAAAGACACCATTATGCATATTGGGGATTTCCAAATGAAGAAGAGTTTCAAGGAGAGACATTAAATCTGCACCAAGTACCCCTGTGAGTAGTAAATGCGGATGGAATTCATTCCTGAGTTCCCAGCTTGTTACTGCAATACTGACTGCCTAAAATGTGCTTAATAAACTGAAAGTAAACCAAGATACAAAATGGAATGAATGCAACTATGTCAACAGGCACAGCATTTTGTGGAATTAAAATCATTGTATTTTATTTTTATTGCTTACACAATTTAAGCCCTTAAAAATAAAACTGATGATTCATTGAAATAATCAAGCTTAAAGAAAAAAAAAATTACACATAACGTGTTAAATTTCAGAGAAACTCCTATTTAAATTTCCCTTAGAGAATTTCTCCTAGATAAATCAAGGAATATTCAACATTCTCAAGAATGTTAGCATGCATCAAGACAATAAATATTTATAAACTTAGTTTCTGTTTCAATTTGTTCTTGAAAGAAAAAAAAAATCATTTTTCCTGACCTTGTTGATCACTGATATCACAGAATCATTCTCCCAGCCAATTATCATGTAGGTCCTATCAAAAATCCATTATGTCTAGTTAATCATCATACTAAACCCAATTTCAAAGAATATGTGATAAAGTGTCTCTCAAACAAATTACAGACAGTTCCTGAGCTTGACTCAATTTAGACTGAATTGAAAAACATCTCTGTCCCTGTGCTGCATCGCTGCAAAGGACATCCCACTCACGACACCCTCATCTCTAATGTGTCCCTTTGGCTTTCCACACAGGCATACCTCCCATACCTCAGCACTACCCATGCACAAAGCATCTTACAGTGAACACTGAGTTTCTTTCTTTCTCTAAGAACATTATTTACCTAAATGACTACATAAAATTTCACTTGCAGTTATTTCTTTCTTTCAAATTCTGAACTTTGTTTTCCTACTTTGTATTGAAGATCCTCTTTCTGGGATCACCTACAAACTACTCAGGTGAGTCCAAATATTAAATCCACTTAGAACAGTGAGATCCAGAAAAAACTATCAAAGTCATGGAAACAAATATATCTGAAGACACCCTACAAAATGAGTTCCACCTGTTGTTTGAAAGGTGCTGAACATGGGAACTCCACTGCTTTTGGGGTGGGGGTCCAATTTAGCCCACCCTAGGGGCAGTACTGGCATGGCATGTGCTGCCAGGATTGAACCCTGGTCCTTGTGCTTTGACTAAGCTTGCCTAAAAAGGGGCTTTAGATTGCTGAGCGATCTCACCAGCCCTCCACTGCTTTTTAAAGAAATCTACTCACTAATTGGCAAGATCTGCTGATTATATACTGAATGCAATATACTGCTTAGTGTATAAGCCAAATTATCCAAACTCTACTTTAAGAAACAAAAGAAAATAACCCTGCTTCCTGATTTCAAAACACATTTAAGAACATTTTTCAGGTAAACTTTCCATCATTTTTCCTCTGATATATTCTTCTACATACTATCCATGCATTGTTTCTTTGTGGTTTGTGTGGTAAATTCCCTATAAGTAATTAGCATTATATTCTTTGCTATTCAGTTTATAAATGTGATTGATATATGAGAAAATAGTGATGGTTGTGCTTTGGGAAGGATTATATTTAATAATTTTATGATAATTGTAACCTGTTGAATAGTTCTAGGTTTCCACGATAACACTAATAATTTTATAATTCCTCACTGTGCTGTCTTATGCAATACATTGTGTTTCACAAAAGTTGATAGGCTAGAACTTTGATGCCAATGTTATTGTCTTTTTAGCTAGGGTTTTTGAAAGATAATTACAATTAAATAAGGTTTAAAGTGAGCCCTAATCCAACATAGCTGGAGGAAGAGAAAGCAAAAGTGCACAAACACAAGGCAAGGCTCCATGAAGACTTAGCCCCAGGCAACCAGGGGTAAAATAACAGGGTGCTCTCACTTAAAGCCAAGCCTGCTGATCCTTATAGAAGAGCATCAACCTTCAGAATTAATCAATAGAGCTCTATTGTTTAAGCCACCCACTCTATGGCAGTTGGTTAAGCTGGTCTAAATGGGCCTATGTCACTGATATGGCCTTAATTTTACTAATGGGAATAATTACTTTATTCTACAGGAGGAAATGTTGTCTCTCTAGAGTTATAGAGTAATCTAGCATCAGTAGAAACAACCATTCATTTTTCTGACTAGAGAATAGATTCACTTTTCTTAATGAACGTAACTATTATCTCTATATAGTGCATAAATGAGGAAATGAAGGCAACATATCAAAAAGTATTGTAAAAGTAGTTAGTGTAGTGATCAGGCTGTAGCTCAGGGCACAGGATCTGCTGGCAAGCTTGAGATCATGAGTTCAGTTCCTGGTTGAAGAAAAGAAAAGTCACAAGAGAGATCAGCAACACCACTGGAAGCAGATCGGTTCCAATAAGGATCAAGGCCAGTTGACGAAGCTAGGCTGTGCACAGTACATAATTTTGCTTTATATAATATTAAGATAAGACAGCTTAAGTACTGGGAAAAATTAAATGAGGGCAAATACAAAAAGATCGTTATCAAGAGAGACGCCCTTCCAGAATTTTAGAAAAAGGGAGAAAAGCATAACTTTTGAGTAGCAGTAGATATAAAATATCTAAACAGAATGAAAACAAGCAATTAGCGATATATTAAAGATATTCCAGCTTTAAACAGAGAAATGCCAAAATGCAGAGTGAAAAAGAACAAGACTTCTTGTTTTGTTTTGTTTTGTTTTATTTGGCAGGACCGGGATTTTGAACTCATGACCTTACACTTGCCAGGCAGGCACTTGTGCCACGGAGCTATCTCCCCAGCCCAAGACTTCTTAAGATATCTAAACAATCTTATTGAAAATCTTTATTAACTTTATTTTCCTAAATAAACAAATTCTGTTTTTCATTTTCCACATTAATTCAGTAAGTATAGTAGCTAAGAGTTTAGTGTCAAAGTAAAATCTGTTTATATTTTCTCAAAAGTCCCTCCTCTCCCTGCTAGGTGGACCCACACTTAGAGATCATAAAATTTTGAGACTTTTGTTTTCTGTTTTTCTTTTGGGGAGAATGGAGAATAACAATAAAAGATGCTGTATAAAAATATTTTGAAGATTAAATAAACTATCACATGCAAACAAAATGTTTAATACTTGACAAAGATTATCTTGTAATATTAAATACTGAGTCCATTTTTAACAAGGAAGTTAACATATTTATGCCATGTCCAAAAGTTTATGAAAATCCTGTCTTTTCTCAATACTCCTGGCCTAAATATCTTAGTTGTGGTGGAGTTTCACAATTTCCTCTTCATGTTGATTCCCATGACTTTAGTCACTTTTGCTTCAATTATTCTCATAATGCATAACATTACAGCTCATTAATTTTATCAGAGGACTTTCAAACAAAAAAACATTGTATGAACAAAAGGGGAAAACCTAAAACTTTTTGCTAAAATTTTGGAGAATTACTTAAAATTTACTGCAAAAAGGACAGAACCACAAATAAAAATATTACTATGCTCTTTCAAAAATAAATTTGCTGGCTGAGCTGGCAGCCAAGTCTGGGGATGGTGGTGCACACCTATGATCCCAGTGCAGGGGAGGCTGAAAATAGGAGGATCACTATGAGTCTCAACTTTATAGTAAGACCCTGTACCAACCCATAAAACTAAATGAATTGTTGTGCTTTTTATAGTAAACACATGTATGCCTATCTCTCCTTAGCACTCAGCTTGCTTTGGTCCTATAGAATGAAGCTCTCATTCTTATTCTGAGTTATTGTCTGCTGCAAGAGTCTAATTGAAATGACAGATTCTCTATCCCCCATGACCATATTCTTTGTTAGCGTCCTCCTACATTTTTTCTAGGCTCCACAATGTGACATTCTTTAGTAGCAAGCAGTGTAAAGCAAGCCAAGATTAAGGGCTTCAATACAGGAACTCATGGTTTGACTTACCGTAGTCAAAAGATAGTTACTGCAGAACCTTTCTCATCAGTAAGTCTGGCTTACTCATCTGGGAAAAGAGCTCAGTCATCTGAGCATTCCTAATTGTAGTCACCCGACACGCATGAGTCTTATTCAGTGTAGCAGTTTCCAAGCTAGATAGGCAAAACCAGCCAAGCGTGGCCTAGTACTGTGAGTTCAACACTAATAACCAGCCTACCGAACATGAAATAAATTATAGTTAGCTTAAAGTCCCTGTGTTTTAGGGTCATGCTATGTAATAAAACTAAGGGACAAACTTACTTCTTCAATATGCATAAAACTAGTTTCCATTACAAATTCAACTCCCAATTTTGTATATATTGACAGAAAACCTTAATGTCCTCTGGGAAACAAAAGTCATTTATTCCATGTCCTTCTACTTTAATGACACAGCAAATTTAAAGATAACTCTAAGCTGCTGTTTTATCTTTTAATATGATAAATTTATTAGGCAAGGTCTACCTTTCCAGTAGTCTACATAAATAGAAGTACTGTCTAGAATTTATTTGTCCTAGAGAAAACTAACTCAGTCATGTGTTCAGTATTGTATTTTAACTTAATTTCTCATGAGTTATCCTAGATCTTTACTATAATTTATGCAACAATTTTTTGAAAACATCAGTAAATAACATTAACTCACAGTTTCCATGTCATCCAAAGCTCAGTTGTCGCCATTATCCTATTTCTAAAACAAAAAGAAATCACCTCCATTATCTTAGAAGTCTCCAGAAAGGAATTTCGATAGCCTATTCAAAGTGCTCTGTTCTAAATGAAGAAACAAAAATTTCACCAGGTAGGAATTTGTTTTTAAATGCCACTTTAAAACACTTTCACATGATTTTATGAAAAACACTGTGAACAAGCAGCTATGAAGACACTGTACATGCTTGTGGCCTCGGACACTCAGGGTCACATATGCATGCAGTCATGCAGTCCAATTAGAAGCTGTGTTCACTCACTTTCAGACATCACAGCTGGATATGAAGTGACAGTAAGACAGTCTGTTGTTTCAAGATTGACCTTGAAATCCTTATTTTATTGTTTTGCATCCCATCTGCAGCATAGGCAACCAGCAGAGTGTTTGGTGGATAAAAGAGTACTAAAATAGGAAAGCGGGGCACATGGCCAAGGCACTTCAAGAGGAGCCTGCCTGGTCCTCATTTCTGGATTTAGTTTGGTCTTTTGTGCATGCTATTTCTAGCTGTGCCACTACCAAAATTACTTCAGATCTGTTGGCTTGGAAATATAATTATATACTTGATGATTAAACAAGCAAACTAAATTAACATAGTACATAGTATTACTCATTGTATGTTGGAAAAATGAAAATCTCTACTGAAATGCTTGTTTCATTCCACACTGACTTCTTGTTAAATGAGCATTGTGGTTAAGATAATCGTTTGGTTTCCAAGGAATGCTAAATTACTATATACTATGAGTCATTGTTTAAAATTAAGTTTCAAAAATATTATATAATTAATTCCATGTGGCTTTTTTATTGACTCATTTGATATAGGCCAAATTCTCACACTTTTTCTAATTATACCTCTCAAAATAAACTGCACTCAAAGAATTATAAAGTTAACCTCAGAAAATCAATAAAGGGTATTTGGAATTATCAAGCCAAGCCCATTCTGTTAATAATTAATGTTCATTGCTGAGTAATAACTTACTGAGGAAGTCAAAATTAGAACATAATTAATAACTTTGTTTGCAATTCCCAGAAAATAACTCTATGTAGCCCATTCAATATATATATATATATATATATATATATATATATATATATATTTCACTAATATTAATGTTTTTCAATTATTTTTATTCTCGTTAAAACATAAAACGATAGAAGCTTGAAATGAGAAGTCTTTTACCTAGTTCCTAGTTCCATTACCAACTTAATGCATATGCTTTTGTATTATCAGGAAATCAATGATTGCCAAGATATCATAATTTTAAAATTAAATGTTATAGCTATCAGATATCTGTAACAAAGCATTAGGTTTTTACATGTTTTTAACCTTGCTCAAATGCTGATAGAGATGAATGAAATGGATACTAGGGCCCAGTTACACGTCCTAGTAACTACTTTGATATATGAGGATTACTTTAACATGAATAACTTCATATGCTTACAATTTCATTTATTCCTTCTGAGCCTTTTCCCTTGAACATCCCTTATGTCTGCACCTCAACTTGTTCTGCACTATCAGCTGCCGAATTCCACCATGCTTTACTTTTTCAATTTGAGCATCTTTCATCCTGCCTTTGCTCAAAAGCTCCACTCAGATGGAGGAGTGCCCATGAAAAGAGATGGACTTCCATTTTGCAGTCAGGCATAGAAAGAGCTTTGATGACACCCCTTTATCCTAACAAAAACAACAACAAAAATGGATGAAGCAAATTTCAGCAAACCTTGGGTCTGTGAGAGAAGCAGTGCAAACCATGCCACCCTGCTTGTGGAGCTTCTATGCAGCCACAGCAAGCAAGAGCCACAGCTAACGGACCTTAGGGGAGCCAGCTGAGAGAGGGATGCTCTTGTGAAGTGTGCAAATTCCCGGCTGCTTCCTTCCTGTGGACAGAGCCCAAGACTTTAAAAAATCCAAGAGGACTGTTTCAGTAGGGAAGAATAAGGACATTTTTGTGATCTGAGAATGTTTCAATGATCGGTGAAAATTATCTTGATATTCCAGAAGGGAGAGGAGAACAGGAAACATGAGACAGAGTAGCCTGCTACTCCCTGACCATCGGCTCTCTCTATTGCTGTCCCCAGTCACTAAAGAGCACTACAGCGCTGCTGCACTCTATTTGTTATTCTTCATTTCATACTGAGAAATTTAAAAAAAGATTAAGGCACCTCTAGGGGACACCTATGTTTTGGATTAGCCAGTCATTTTTAGACTAGTACTGCTTCCTAAAAGCTCTCATTCTTTTTTTTTCCCTACCCCTCTCTCTCTTTAAAGTGTCTCTTCACCAGAGAATTCTTTGCTTTCTGATAGAACCCATAGCATACCATAGAAATTGCTTCATCAATTATATTTTCTTGCTTAAATTCTTAGTGGATCTCACTGATATTTAAAAATAACTGTTGAGAATGGGTTAGATGAAAATAATCATAATATAATCATAATATCTTATAAGACTACTAGATAAAATATGACAACTATTATTGTATAAACAAATCAATTTAAAGCTACTAGAGTACAGAGCAAATAAACTCCCACAAAAATTAACTCTTAATGTTATCTCTTATATCTTCAAAATTCATATAATGTGTGGGTATTGAGTAGCTTGCTGGATTATTTAAATATAAACTTTTTTTCTAAAAGCTTATACTAGCATTCAAATTACACATGACATATATACATATATATATAATGTAGTGAAATATAATCAGTGAACAATCTCTTTAAAAATAATATTATAGAATATCTCAACAAATTACCATGGAAGAGAAAATTGGAAATGTTTAAAATTGTGATTTCTTGTTAAAAAACAAAATTAATAAACATTTCTCTTGGACTTTGCCATGGTAACTGAATGTCTCCAATACCAAACTACTAAATCTTTTCAAACTATAAATTATCTGTTCAATGTTTAAAATATAAGAAGTTGGACTTCAAATTTCAGGGTGAAGGAAATTCAGTTTGAATCTCTGGTCTGCTCCATTGACAGCACAAACTGGAGAAGGCCATCGGTGACAAGGCTTCCGTCACAGTACTATATATGTTGCTTTCATTACCAAAGCAGAGAAATGCAGCCAAAGCCAAGAGGAAAACAGGGAATTGTATTAAAAGTATGGAGAGCTATTAGCAAACACTAGGAAACACAGGTCAAACGCTATACTTCTTTAAAAGAAAGTAAAACCAAACCGTGCCAGTGTTATGACAACAGGGTGAGAGAAAATCTTAAGAAGCAGACAGCAGACTCATTCATTTATAAATACATTTGAGAGCAATTAGTTCCTTTAAGATGCACATGCTTCTGTTACAGAGCACTGGCAGAACTGTGTGTGTGCCTCTTTGTGTGTACATGTGTGAGCTGAAAGAAAACAGGAAGAACTGTGTGTCTTTGCTGTACTCTGGTATTTTCCTGGAATAGAACATTTTATATACTGATAGAACCCTTACCATGCCATAGAAATTGTTCCATTGATTATATTATTCTTGCTTAAATACTATAACAGAGGGAAAGCAAGATAGCTCAGCAGACTAAAAAGTGCCTGCTTTGGCAAGTATAGGGAACAGGGTTTGATCCAGACACTGAGCTGCAACGCAGTCTGGGCGTGGTGGCTCACACCTGTAATCCCAGCACTGGGGGTTCTGAAAATAGGAGCATTACTCAGGATCTGAGCTGTGTAGTGAGACCCTGTACTAAATACATAACCAATACATAACCAACAGCTTCCAACATTGCCAGTTTTACCGATAACCCACTGCGATTATCAAATATTGGGTGATGTATACAACTACTTTCTCTTAGTGCAATGAGAAGAAATTTTGTTGTACCAATAATGATTTGAAAAATTATAGCATCTACTCCCTGGGTTCTGAATATCTAATAGGATATCTAATAGAATATCTAATAGGATACAATATGCATTGTATCAAATATTGTATTGTACAGCTAACATGTTTTCAAGCTGTCACCTTGTTATACACTGTTATTTCTTATTAAAAGTAACAAAATTAACCAAGGAATAAATAAATACACTAGTAGAAAATAATGATGAAATAAAAACATCCTGTAAGGTGTATGCTGATACACTTTAGATTGAAATAATAAGCCTAAAACATAGTACAAAAATTAAATATGCCATGTAATGATGACCCAGACATTGTTTTGCTCAAAAGAAGTTTTTCTTTCAACAATTCAAAATGGCTTCTAAGTGAGTTACTAAAATATATAACTCTGCCACACCTATTTTCCACGATATTTTTAAGTGTGAAGATTGAATCCCCTACATTTTTTACACACTAGCTTTTTTCCACCATAGTCACTGAGGCAAAATAAATCAACCTGTTATTTATCACTCATTTCTCCTCTTTCCTTTGTTTATAGATGCTGGCTTAGATGGGGTGGGAAAGATGCTCTGTTCTAAGTCAACTATTTAATTAAGCCAACAGTAGTAATCTCATCCCTCTGTATGGTTCTAGAAGTAATCCACTGAAAAGAGGCTTGGGAAAAGTTTCCATCTCTATCATGATGGAGAAAAGACAGACAAACCATTTTTTTTTCCTGTTCTTTCTGTTTATGAAACAGTTATATTTGGAAGCAATTCTCTGACTATCATTAAGAACTGAGTAAAAATATAAAAGCTTGTACACCCATGTTGGCATAGTTGAACTGTTAAAAGAACCCAGTAATACATCTAGCTCACACTTACGTGTAAGTCCTATTATCCAAATCACTTTTACTGGGTCCCTTACTGAAAGTTGAAAGCAAAATGATCAACATTATTTCAATATATTTTTAAAAAAGCATTAAAAAAGGAAAATTATCACAATAATATTAAAATATTTTATAATTTATAATATTTGAATAATTAATATATTTATATTAAAAATAAGTATATTTTTGAAAGTCACAAATATTTTTATTTTATTTATTTGTTTATTTATTTATTTTTTGTCTTTTTGAGACAGGGTCTCGCTGTGCAGTTGAGGCTGGCCTTGAGCTCACTTTTGTAGCCCAGGCTGGTCTCGAACTCGCACCAATCCTCCTGCCTCAGCCTCCCGAGTGCTGGGATTACAGGCGTGAGCCACCACACCCGGCCAATATTTTTAGTATATAATTACTATCATGCCGGGCGTGGTAGCGCACGCCTGTAATCCCAGCACTCGGGAGGCTGAGGCAGGAGGATCTGTGAGAGTTCGAGACCAGCCTGGGCTACAAAAGTGAGCTCAAGGCCAGCCTGAACTGTACAGCAAGACCCTGTCTCAAAAAAAAAAAAAAAAAAAAAAAAAAAAAAAAAAAAAAAAAAAAAAAAAAAAAAAAAAAAAAAAAAAATTACTATCATGGCTGAAAACGTGACTCATAACACAGAATTTCACTATGTTCCCCTATTAAATCAGATTCTTCATCCCTTTGCCATGTAAGTAGGTGTTCATTTATTTGCTGTAAACTGTAGATGAAATTAGATACATCATGCAGGTGACAACTGGCACACATGAGACACTTGATCCTTCCATTGCTGGGAGAGCTATAAGCTGTCAGGTGACAGCCAAGCACGCACCTTGCCCAAAGACAGCTCACTCCTCACGTTATGCCCAGTCACTCCATGGAAGCTTGCCTGCATTAATTGGATGTAGAAAATTTCAGAGTTCTCCACATGCTAGTGATTCTGGTGATTGGCTGAGGCTCCGTTCCCCTATGTATGAGGGTGGAAATTCTCACTTCAGAACTGCTTTCCCCATTCTCATACAGGTGTTATTCCCCCAGAGAACATCAAATAATCCACCTGTAGTGATATGAGTCAGAAGCTTACTGTTCTTAGAGAGCAAGGAACAAAGAGCAAAGTCTAAGGCAACTGGTCCCTCAAAATTCGTGCACGCTGGAGACCAGGGAACGACTCCAGGAAGCAGCACCTTGTCTGTTCTCTGACCCTTTACCTGGGAAGTTACCAACTAATGGTATGTAAACTTAGAGTTCGGTGAATGCTGGAAGGGATGTAAAGAACAGCTTGCTTACACCAAACTGGTCATGCATGTTCCTTAGCCTATTTGTAGACCTCAATAAATGGAAGAAGTTTCTATGGCTCTGGGTTCATTTAGAGTCACATGAAGCTCAGTGAGACCTCTGCGGCTATGTTAATCCAGTCTTCCCAACCTTTCTTTTGGCTCTGATAATATACAACGTCCACCTGTTTGCAGATCCTGACTTCTAAAGGAGCTAATCTATATAGTGCGTAGGGATCCATAAATGTAGGGATCTATTGATCTTACTGTGAATGGCTCAACCGCGGGGAGACACAGTGGTAGGAATTAGAAAGATAAATAAGACAAAAAGTTGGGCTAGGTGGTTGCTAGTCTGCCTGATGGGCAAGACTAACTCAGCTCACACAGAAACGATCCTTTATTTATACTTTTACAAAGTTTGCATCCCATGACACAAGGCTACCCAGCAACCAATAGCTGGCCTGAACCATACAGGATGTTTTTCTCAACAAGATGTTTTTCTCAGCACTGGGGTAGCTTTCTGCTCCAGGCAGGGAAGCCCAGTCTCACCTACACACACTTGATCGATTTCCTGGCTTCTTGTGGCTCCCAACAATAGTGGACACCTAAAACATCCTAGAAAGCTGATCAAAACTGGGTTTTGGGAAGTGAATTATCAGGCAGTTGGTGCATAAAGAAGACTGGCTCACTAAAAGGTAGTGCTAGGAACTCTTCCAAGCAGGCAGGCGGCTCAATGGCTAAAGATTATCCTGGAGAAGAACAGGAGTCACTCAGTGTACCAGTATACAGCACTGCACTGGCATATACAATGTTCTGAGTGTTATGAGGTTTGAGAAATGAAAGCATTTGTAATATCTGTAAAACTAAGCGGTTACATTACAGTCATATCTATATGCTATGTCTTTGACCAAATACAGTAACAACATGAGTGTGATCATTTATCAATTTAAGACAAAGTATACAGGCGATTGTGATGCTTAGTTAAGAGTCTATGTTCTCTTGCAATCAGAAAGTAAAAAATCAAAGAGCTTGTTCAAGAGTTTATTATAGTGATAGTAAACTAAGAAATTACTATCATGTCCCTTATTGAAAATCAAAGAGCTCCTCAGAATTTAGGATAAAGAAATTAAGTTATCATACTCAAAATTTGAAATGCCAGATCCCCCTGAAAGATGTAGGCCTGTAGAAGTGACTCAATTCTGTGAAATAACCTATTAGTCTCTCCTTACTTCACAATGATTCAGAGGGGGGCTAGTCAGATAGCTTAGCAGACTAAAGTGCCTGCTTAGGCAAATGCAGGGATCAGGGTTTGATCCCTGGCCTACGATGCCAGTCCTGCAGCCAGGGTACACTGAGATGAAAAATGAGACTGGGCATGGTGGCATGTGTCCACAATTCCAATGCTTGGGAGGATAAAGACAGGAGTATTTCTATGAGTCTGATCTGTGTAGTCTGACCCTGTAGACTGAATACATTAAAAAAAAAAAAGTTCCAGAGAGCATTGCTTTAGCAAACTACATGTCACACACCTCAGTCATGGATCTTGCTTTTCATTCCAACCCTTAGATTACCTAGAATTTAGTGTTAATATAATTTAGTCGGGAAAATATCATGCATTTTAAGGGAAAAAAGGGACTCCCTGTAAAATGCCTGCAATAACTGCCAGCAGATATAAAGACAATGTGTTCACAAATGGTCTCAAAAATGCAGGATCAAAGAAGCAGTTTAGAAAGTTGAATTAATAAAAATTTATCAATATGTATTCTCTCTCCCATGATACAGAATTGAATGACCTGGCCAGGCTCCAGGAGAAGGCCAATAAACAGCGAGGATGGCTCTTATACTCAGACAGAGATTAATGACCCACACAATGGGATGCACAATTTTTAGAACTGCTTCAGCACAGAGGGGAAGAAGAGATAATTTCAAAGAAGCAAGCATACTAGGAAGGATGTGAAATTTAAGGCCAGAAACCCTACCAGCTAGCTAATCTTCAGAAAAGGGCCAGAAGCCATTCCTTTTACTATAGAATAAGAATGCTCCAGGGTATCTCAAGATATGATCACGAAGATCAATGAAGGCTGTCCTCTCTAGGCTATAATTGAGGCAGGAGACAGTTATTAGAGGAGTCCCCTAAAAGTAGAAACAAATGGAATCATAAAAGTCAAACACACTTAATGGATGAGTGGCTTTCTAAGATGGAAGCCATGGTAATTTGAGACACCCATAGTTACAGAAATGATTAAGAGCACCAGCAACCAAATGAACAAAAAAAAGTGTTACTCTATGAAATAAGAATAAATCAAGGTTGAGCATCTGGGAAATTAGATCATCAGACTCCACACAATGTTTAAGATTCTGAAGCAATTTTTAGATTTCAAGAGGTAGGATCAAACTACACAGTGAATATTTATTTTTTTTTTGAAAAGTCATTACAGTGAAAGACATTTCCATTCATCTCCTTGAGAATACTTCCCCTTGTTTAGGAAACTCATCCCACTATTTTTGGCACTTTCTGAAGCACTGCCAGAAATTCTCTTTGGTGAGTGTTTGCACATGTAATAAGGGAGATGCTCCTTTCATCCAATGGAAGGGCAGGATGTAAAAACATTAGTAGGTCCTCATCTTACTTATTCACTGGATCTGATGCCAAAAAATCTTCTGGTTCTTTCTCAAAGTCAAACTGACCAAGTTCTAACTGATTCAGGATATTGAGACAACCACACCAATGTAAACAAAAACAGTAGAGAAGACTTCTATAATGTGGCAAGAATGATGGAATATATGTGATTGGGATGAGCAGAGTACTATAAAGATTTAAGGAAGTTCTGGCTTTTAAAGTCATACAACTTTCTAACATAAATGTCCACTGTTTTGCAATCACACTTTGAAAAATTCATAGGTTGAAACTTTATCTTCCAAGAACATGGGCAATACAAACCACAATTAATCTTTCATGTCATAATTCCACATTCCTAGTAAAGGAATAAATAGTGGGTCATTTATTCCTCTAACACTGTTCTAAAAACGTAGAAGAATATCCTTAGAATTGAGCTATCATTACAGAAGATCTGAGTTGAAATTGACTCCCAGGGGCACAGCAACCATCAGAATAGCAAAAGAAAAAGTCCATGTATTGGCAGATGAGGCAGAGTGCTCTTATGCTGTGGAGGTGAGAAAGATGCTTGGCATGCACGTTGTCTACTGGAACATCTCAACATGTTCCTATGCCCACGTTTTAGTATTAAACCACTGTTAAATCTATCAGATACTGCATGAGAAAATCATAAGCAGAAGTGGAGAGCTATCAGATTGGAGTCTGGGTTCTAAGCCAAACATGACAACCTAGAATTCTAAGTAGATAAGTGAGGCAATGAGTGTCAGTGGAAGTCTTAGACCCCTCCGTATTTTTCCTAGAAACAAAAATTTTCCTGTAACACAGACTGACATGAATTCCTGAAAATCTGACAAAACTGAACATCTTATGAGACAAAACAAACTGGATGTTAGTGATACAAGAGTCCAGCAACAAGCTATGCTGTGACATTCCCCAAAGATAATCCTTAAGATTGAGACTAGCATTCTCCATAATTCATTATCCACCAAAAAGAATTTATTCATGTAAGCCTATGTTCTTTTCTTGGATACAGTCGTCACCCAGTGACTCATTAACACAGTGATGTAAAATCAATCAGGAAAGCAAGATCTCCTCTAAAATCAAGATGCCTCCAATGCAGATCATCCTACTTTAAAACTTTCTTGGGCCAGAGAGATAGCCCAAAGGACTAACGCTCCTATTAGACAAGGCTTAGGCAAGCACAGGGACCACAGTTCAATCTCCAGAACCGCATGCTGCTCCAGTTCCACTACAAGGGCAAGCTCAGCGGACCAGAGGCCAGATGTAGTGGCACACACCTGTAATCCCAGAACTGGAAGGCTGAAAGCACAGGATCACAAGTCCAAGCTGAGTAGTGAGACCCGGAAACAACAAAATATGTAAAAAAAATAATAATGAATAACTTCCTTTATTTTTCATTCTAGTTCTTCTACTCTTTCTCTATTAATAGGTATTGATCCAAAGACTGCTTGCTGAGAAAGTAGCCCCATAAATACCCATTTCAGAGTTTGTCTCGCAGAAAACCTTACTTAAGGCAAAGTTTATCTATTTTCACACTTCAGAATTCTGAGAATATTTTTGGAAATAATGTTTTAGAGTTAGGCAAAGAAAGATTTAAATATCTGTGTGCAAACACATTATAAATCCTTTCAACTATCTCCCAGCAAGCCATATTTGAAAAAAATCCAAATAGCACTTTCCTTAACATAAAGTTTATCCAACGTCTCCAAAACCCATCAGAAAATAACATTTATGTCCTGGTGATAATTAAAATTAGATGCCGTGCACCTTTATTAAGCTTAAGGATTAATTGTTTCGTGAAAGAAAATGTGAGATACTCCTGGAGCCAAGCATAACTTCCAAAAATGCCTTGCCCAGAATGTTAAACTCTACAGGTGAGTGTGAAGAGGGTAGTTACATCAGAGTAAGAACAAAGAAAGGATATATCCACAACTTGAAAGTGAATTTAACAGTGTGGAAATACTGAAAACTGAATTTTACTGCCCTAAGTGAGAAGGATGTATAAACTGCAAAACGTAGAATAAATATATTGTCTTCAACAGAAGCTGAAGTTGTTTGTGGAGCCAGTAAAAGAATAAATATTCGTCAATGAATTCACCTTTTATCCAGAGACAGGATCCCTTCAGAATGACCAAGAAAAGTCATAGCAGGACTATAACTGCATCAATAGTAATTTTAGGATAATCATGACTATCAACAAAGTGCAAGAAAAAAGATATTGCTAAAAGATCTGCTAATATTGGAAGCATGAATACATGGATTGCAGGGAATGGGGAGATAGCTCCATGGCACAAGTGCCTGCCTGGCAAGCACAAGGTCGTAAGTTCGAACCCCTGTCCTGCCAAAACAAAATTAAAAAAAAAAAAAAAAAAAAAGAAGCAAACAAAAACAAATATATGGATTGTAGACCACTGAACCAAATTCTGGATTCCTGCTTTGACCAACAGAAAAAGCTCCCCGGGATGCAGCCTAGTGCCTCCTGGGGTCTGTCTCCAATAATTAATCTAAACCAAACCAATCAAACAAAATTTTAGATGGATTATTTAAGGAAGTATTTGTAAGTATTAGAAAAAGGAAACTGTAGTTCCTAAGTATGAGGCATGATGTAAAGGCAGTAACAGCAGTTCCAATAATGATTCAGTGACCAGGATTCCAGAATCCACCCTCGGGTGGGCGCCTATACAGAATACGTCAGAATTTCAGTAAAACATTAGGCTGTCTCATGGCTATGTGTGCAACATGAATCTCAAGACCAAGAAGAAAATGAAGTTGGAAATTCCACATAAAAATAATACAGTTAATAACTCAAGTCAGCTGTATATCTCAAGCATAATTGTTCCATTCATTTCCAAACGTCTATTAACCATTTTACATATACTTCTGAATATAAAGGTTAATAACTAAAGGAAAAGAAGAAATCCAAAATTAGAATCCAATATGTTTAGTATACTACCTTTATGATATATATTTCAGAGATAAAAGCATAGCTAAGTCCTATTGCTAAGTAGCAATATTTCAGGATGAGAAGGTTAACTCATTGTTGCAACTGTTAGGATAGAAACTGAGGTTCGATTTGGCTAGAAACATTAACTAAATTAATAAAAAGTGTTATGAAAGAACTGCTCATATATCTGCTTGATGTATGAGAGGATTACTGATACACTTTATATCTAGATTGCCCCCCCAAGCTCTCACCTGCTCAGAGGTGGTGCTTCTGAGTGATGATTGGATGATGGGGGTCATTGGAATCATCAACTATTTATTTCACTGCCTGAGTGGGCAGTTACAGACAGGTTCAAGACAAGGCACTAGAGTGGAGACCAGGAAGGCCAGATCTCCTTCCCAGGATCCTTTCTCCCAACTCCACTTCCTGTCTTCCATGACACGAAACCCTTTCCTCTACACTCCCTTGTACCAGGCCTTTCCTGCCAGAGAGCCATCTGACCACGGACAGAAAACTTCAACCAAAGCAAATCCATCATCCTGTAAGTTGTAGGTGTCAGGTATTGAGTCCCAGGGAGGATAATTAATACACAACTCAGCAAATGATAGTTTCTATGTCTCAGCTACTCTTCTCTCATTGCTGGGACAAATACCAACACCCAAAATGAGAGAAGGAAAGATTTGTTCAGCTCATAGTTACTGGAAGTTTTAGTCCACACCAGCTGGCTCCAAGGCAGAGTGACACCTGGCAGAGGAGAGTAGTTCATGGCAGCAGAAGACGGCAAAACAGCAAGAACAAAAGGGAGGAGCAGCAGCAACAATAGCTTCAGAGAGCAAGTGTGTGTCTCTGTCTCTCTTATGTTGCATGGTGTAGCACTCACACCCGTCATCCCAGCCTTGGATCACAAATTAATCACAAACTGTAGCACTGCACCTCAATGACTGCAAGAGGCTTTGGGGGGACAGATCCACACAAACCATAACACTTGACTAGGGGCACTAAAAAAAGGATATTAAATTCTGTATATATTTCTAATTGTTTTATATTCAGAGGAGAAGGTAAGGCACAGAAACATCACAACTTCCTATACTGTACTCTATGTTATTTTATTTACAGCTTTCGATATCTACTTTTTATTTAATTTTCCTAAAAGTTCTTTAAGATAAGATACTAGTTTCACAACTGAATAAAACTTAAATTTTTTCATATATTTGACCAAGCAAACAACACTCAAAGTGGAGTGATTAATTTAATCAAACTCTGTCACACTCCAAAACTATTTATAGAACTCCTTTTAGAAACACCTCTTGGGTCACTAATGAAGAAACTCAACCTAATGGAAACTATGTTGTCTATCATCTATCATAACAATAGCAACTGACCTCCAGCCCTGTTTTTAATCAGTATCATTGTGACTATACTAAGAGAGTCATTTTGTCTTGACCTAAATTATTAAGATAGATTTTATTATAGTTATAGGAAGTGACAGAAACTCTGTGTGGCAGGCAGGAAGAAAAAACAGTAAGGTGGAAGAAAATTTACCTCCAACTAACAGTAGAGAAGGATGTCTTTTTCCCATAGACCTTCAAATACTTTTAATTGGTTAATTTTTTGATGACAGCCACTCTTTCTGGAATGAGGTGGAATTTCAGTATTATTTTGATTGGCATGTCTTGGTGACCAATGATGTTGAACACTTTTTCATATAGCTATCTGTCATTTGTATTTTTTTACCTGACAAGTGTGTTTTCAGCTCAGATGTGCATATTTTCACTGGGATTTTGAATTTTGAGGCCTAATTATTTTCATTTCTTTATGTGTTCTAGATAAAAGTCTTTTCACTGAGGGACAACTGCCTACAATCTTTCCCATTCTTTGGGTGGTATTTTCACTGTTGGCAATTTCTCTTATTGTGCAAAAGTTTTTTTGTAAAGTGATATCCCATTTGTTTATGACAGCATAATTTGTAATAGCTAAGTCTTGGAAACAACCCAAATTCCTACCAACTCAGTAATAGATAAAAGGATGGAGAGATAGTGTTATGGTTTCTTTCTAGTTGTCCCCCAAAGCCTGAAGCAGTCCTAGTGCAGCTTCTGGAGGTTGTGATTGATTGTTGTGGGGGTGGATACCACATCTGCCTTGGGGGAGGTAATTTGCATTACAATGTGAGGAGGACAGAGAGGCTGGCTGGCTGCCTGAGCTGCGGCCACTCCCTTTGCTCTCTGCTCTTTGTGCCTTCTTCAAAGGTGCTCTTTGCCCTGTGCCACTCTGCCTTGGGCTAGCTGAGTGTGAACTAAAACCTCCAGTGACTGTTAACTAAATAAACCTTTCTTTCCTTTATTTTAGGTGTGGGATATTTGTCCCAGCAATGAGAGAAGAGTAACTGAGACAGACAGACAGACAGAAAGACAGACAGACAACAGATATATTGCAGGGAATGGTGGTTCTCAAGAGATTAATTTTATCCTAAGCAAAGAAGCCATAATTTAGCCCCTAATTAGAGATAGGAGATACTGACATAGAGTTAACTCTATGTGACACAGCCCAGAATACTTTAAATGCGGGGGGCACTTTATATGGCCCTGCCTAGATTACCTCAATCCTTCAAATCATCCCCAGTCTTATTAAAACATCACAAACATAAAAGAGATAAGGGAAGAAGTAGAACTAATTAAAGGAAATAGAGGTAACTGCATGATACCATAAATTCCTATGACTGGGCCATAATCTGCTATGATAACATGACAGGATATCCTAAACCAGCAACCACAGAATTTCATCAGGTTGCCCTGGAAACTGGAAAAGATACATAAGTCAGAATAAAACAAAGAATGGGGCCAGATGCGGATGTATTTCTAATCTGCAAGGGTTGCAGAAGCACATTCAGACACGGGCATAATCAGTAACTACCCTGTTATTCCTTTTTTTGTTTTGTTTGGTTTTGGTTTTTTTTTGTTGTTGTTTTTAATAATTTTTATTTTATTTTATTTATTATTATTATTTTCTTGTTTCCGAACCCTTGTTTGCTTATTCACTCATTTTTATGGCCGGCTCAGCCCACCCCGAGGGCAGGGCTGGCACAGCATGTGGTGCCGGGGATCGAACCGCAGTCCCTGAAGCCGCCCAAGCCCTCCCAAGCAGGCGCTTTAGACCTCCGAGCCATCCCGCCGGGCCCCTACCCTGTTATTCCTAAAGCTCAGCCTGACATGGAAATAATCTCGTTACTTCAGATAATGGAATACTACTCAGCCATAAAGACATAAACATGAGGCTTTTATAGGTAAATGGGTTCAACTCAAGACCACACTCATAAGTGAAATAAATCACAACGTATGTGTAAACACTATGTAGTCTCACTAGTTTGAGAAACTGAACAAGTAAGTAGGACACAAATGTGCACTAAACTTTATTCATGGGAAAGAATCTCATCAAAAGAAAGTATGTCACAATGGGGAGAAGAGGAAAGAGAAAAAGATATACATATATATATATATATATATATATATATATATATGGAGAGAGAGAGAGACAGAGAGACAGAGAGACAGAGAGAGAAGACAATTGAAATAGACAATTGAAATAGATACTCTGCCATTTTCTCTTAGTGCATTGCAAAGAAAGGTCTGTACTAACATTGTCTTTGAAATGTCTCATATTCTATCTTATACCCTGAGTACCTATCCTGAGAATAACAGTATCCAATGTATTAATTTTTGTTACTCTGCTCTTACCTTGTTTTGGGATTCTGGGTTTTCATCCCTTGCTTTAATGTTAAAAAATTTGACTATGTATCAAATTAGCATATGGATGCTTGTCTAGGCCCCCTATAGAGAGGCTTCTTCCACTACCACATGAGGGAATGTGTGTCACAGTTGGCTGTGGTTTGCTAGTGTGTCTCAAACTTGACAGTTTGGAAACTGCCTCAAACGCAGCAGCGTTGGGAGGTGAGAACTGGAAGAGGTGAACTGATTACACAGCCTCCGGTCGTTGCTGTGTGGAGAAAGTGTGTTGAGTATCTGGGAGTAAGTCCTTTTCAGGAAAGCGGGCTCCTCACACATGCTACCTGCCTCCATTACATAAGGGAGCAGAACAGAGATATTCGCCACTCCAGCCCCTTGATGTTAACCCTCCCAGAGTACAGAATTAGACAAACTAAGTATGTTCTCCTTACTACATGAAATCATGCTGTTGCTTTTTTTTTTTATGGGACCGAGGCTAGAACACACAACCTTGCAGTTGTCAGTCAGGCAATTGTGCCAGAGCTAACTCCTCAACCCATTATCCATTTTTAACAACACGAAGCGAATGTGATCAAACTAGTGCACATGAAGACACTGAAAAATTCAAATCTCTCCTCTATACATGTGTCCCACTTCCAAGCTTTGGGGATTAAACCTGCAACTTGCGCCTTCTACAGCTTCTGTCAGTCCTACATCTGTGCCACAACGGCAGTACCGACCTCCCCATCCAGAAATGCAGTCGGCTAAGACTTAGAACCCAAGGGGATCTTGTTTAGACTTAATAGTCTGCATCACTCAATGAAGAAAGTAATTGTGAAATTCCAAATATAGCAGAATAATAGAATAATGTTTCAGACACTATGTTTTGTTTTTACTTTTAGCCTATAATTGTTTATTTAGCAGTAACATATACATATGTCAAAATAGGTAAGTGTAACTATTAAATATTAATTAAT
The DNA here is from genome assembly GCA_004027025.1 of Myocastor coypus. Classification (NCBI taxonomy): domain Eukaryota; kingdom Metazoa; phylum Chordata; class Mammalia; order Rodentia; family Myocastoridae; genus Myocastor; species Myocastor coypus. Next base: position 62,214 of record PVJA010000710.1, read on the forward strand.
TTTCTACAATTTCAGAAAATATGAAGGGATAGAGTAATAAAAGTGGATTGCTTTATTTTAAGAAGAAAAAAACCTTTGAAACAGTATGCTCTTTCCATACTGAGAGTAGATTGTGATCATGTTCATTAATTTTTAAATATTTTAATGTCTTTTTCCAGGTCTTCCTCATGGTCCAGTACAAGTTACTCAGTAAAAACAGTAATGTTGATTTATTACAACTTATGTTAATCTTAAATTGCTCTGTTAACTATAGCAACGTATAAATTCAAGTATTCAGAAATCTGCATTGATTCCCAAAGTTAGCCCTTCTAGAATCTGCACACTTGTCCTACTGGGTCTGTTAAGGGCTGTTGTCCACAGCCAATGCCTGATGCTAATGGTGGTCTACCCTAAGCTGGCCAAAACTGCAAGAGTGGCACTATGATATTATTATATAATGACTGCTGCTTACTGCTTATTATTGATATTAAAACAATAGTTAATTGAAGGACCAATGATATACTTCATCCATTTCAAATATTTTATCCAAATAAACACTATATGAGGTAGGGAGTTAGGATACTTCATCATCATTATTATTATTATTATTATTATTATTATTATTATTATTATTACTGCAAGTAGTTATTTTATGTAGCTCAGGCTGACCTGTAACTCAAAAATGTCCTGCCTTATCTTCTTGAGTCCTGGGATTACAGGTGGGTGTCACCACATGTGGACAGGTAGGAGAGAGAGTAATCCATGCATTACATTTTTTTCTTTTTTTGTATCTTAGGGAAGGGTCTACATTGTATTCAGAGTATCACTACTAGATTGGACTTGTACTGACTCACCTGTTTACAGCTTCCCAAGAGCTGGGATTACAGGCCTACATGCTCAGTCTCAATCTCCACCTCAGTATGCCCCGGGGCCAGGGCTAGCACAACAGGCCAGGGATTGAATCCCCAGCCCCTGTTCTTACTTACAGGTGCTATAATCCACTGAGCTATTTGCCCGACTCCATGTATGACAAATTTAAAAGCTAAAATTAAGTATGGGGTGGCCAGGCAGCAGATAAACTGAGGCATTAAAAGTACAATAGTCTTATATGTTTTCTGTATTTTCGGTTTATAAGTCTGGCTTTTAAATAGTATATATGACAATTACCTTTATAAGATAAATGACTATCATGTTGGCCAAATAAAAAGGGTGTTGGTAAGGTGACAAAAAGAATTCAAATGTGCCAAAGGCCTAGGATGCCTGTAATCATTATTACTGCAAATATGTACTAATAAAATAATAAATAAACAAATAAATAAAAATGCAAAAATTAAACCATGATTACTGAATTTATCAATACTGTTTATTTTGAACAGATAACTTCTTTAATGAAGAACTTGGTAAAATACCAACTTCTGCTTGGTAAAATACCTTTAAAAATAATATATATTTATTATTTATTATTATTATTATAGAGGCTGGGGAGATAGCTCGGTAGAATAAGCGCTTGCCTGGTAAGTGCAAGGCCTGAGTTCACACCCTAGTTATGCAAAACAAGCAAACAAAAAAACCCCCAAATATATATATATATATATATATATATATGCATATATATATATATATATATTATAAAATAGGTATGTTAAAAAAACTGAAGAATGACTTTTTATATGTATAGCAGTATGATTTATTATATATATATTATTCAAAAAAATCTGTCACAATTTTCCATTGTGGATCAGTTCAGAGATACACTATTCATTTAGTTTCCAGTGAGACACGTTGGAAACAAAGATAAGTCAGATATCAATGCCATCCTCAAAGATCTTAAAGTGAGAGAGACAACATAATGCCTAAAGAATAAGTACAGGATGCAATGATGAAATGTTTCAAGGAAAGTATAAATAAAAAAAATCCTACAGAAGTTCCAACTAGGCTGACATCTACTTAGAGATGAGAGCATTTCTTTTGCAGAAAAAAGAAGGATAATGATATTTCATATGGTTAAGGACACCAGTGACACTTAAAATTAGAAGGAATAGAATAACAAAAGGGAAGGAGGCTACAAGACAGCATCATTTCAATTCAGTGAGTTGTGCTAAGAGAAATGATAGCAGCAATACAAGGAAATAGGGAGAGGAGGAGGAGGCTGGCGCTTGGACTTTCTCCTACTTTTATTGGAAACACCAAGGAAGATGTATTTGCAAGAAGTCATATGTTCACGGTTGTATTTAAAGTGCAGCAGTGGTGTGGGGAGAGGGTTAGAGCTGAAAACATTTGTAACCTACCTAGCACAGGCCCTGCCTCCATATTGTCTTTAGGTGTAATCTAGACATAAGAGCAGGCATCACACCACACTGTGTCCGCTACTACATATCTCTATAATTTATATAATAGTAAACAATGGTGCTGTTAATTTTTTGTCATCTAGAGTAGGAATGAAACATATATAATATATATTTGTGGCCGTGAGCTTCCTGTCATTTTTATCATTTATTTATTTATTCATTCATTCATTTATTTGGTACATGGTCTCACTATGTAGCTCAGACTCCTAGCGATCCTCCTGTGTCAGCCTCCCAGCACAGGGACTACAGGAGCACACCGCCACCCCTGGGTTAGGAAATTGTTACTATGAAAACTGCTGAAGTATGTGTACATTTTTTGGAGACTCTGTGATATATATATATATATATATATATATATATATATATATATATATTCATATATATTCATATTCATATATTCATATATTCATATATATATTCATTTCATGTGTTTTACTTAATTTGTCTGTATGTCCCACAATCATGTAAATTGTCAGTCACTATTTCTACTAGTGACCTTGCCTATTGATTAATCTTGATTTTGTAAGACTAAAAACATTACAGCTACTTTTTTCAAAGGATGAGAGTCTGAGGCTGCTCTGGGATGTTCATGCTCCATTCTAGAAGAAGCATTTCTTCCTTAGGTGTGAAGTGTATCAGTCTCACTTTTCTTGTTTTATATACTATATTTATTTTGTGGCACTGCATATTAAGTTATTTGAACATTTGATAGAATACCTCAGAAAAGTACTGCCTCTCTAACCCTTTCAGTTCAGTTAGGAGAATTTATACCAATATCAAAGTCTCAAAAACCATATTTGTCTGCTGTCAGTCTCAAAGAGAATCATCCACCTAAGGCCATGTTCTCCATCCACATCTGTTGGTGATTTCTGCTGTGATGATAGGTGCAGTGGCGATTCATGTGCCCAGACAAACATAGTAGGCAGCTAGTCAACTAAATCCTGGACTCTGTCTCCAGAGTATGCTATACTGTTGGGTTGAGGACTTCTCAAATCACCAAGTGCTGGCTCCTTTTCATTTACCAGTGTACTCTCTAATTCATATCTTTGCTGTGGCAATTTACTATAAGTGCCTAACAGACACCTTGGTGAACCTTCCACATTCATTTTAGAGATTGCCTGAGGTGAGTATCCAAGTTAATCGTTTATAATCTCTACATCCCATTAAACAGCAGAACACAATTCAGCAATGTTCTCCACCACTTTATAAAAAGAATAACTTTACTTCCATTTTAAATAGAGCATTTCTCATTTCCTTATTAGACCTTACTGGAAAATCCCATTAACACATTCACAGTATTTGTACCAGTGTTCCATTCATGACAGTATAAGTGCTTCCTTGATAGCAAGACACTGCCAGAAACGATCAGCCTAGAAAGTAGGCATCAGAAAGGCCAACCGCCATCAGCCCATCCTTGCCTTGCACACTTTACAGAGTAGCCTGCAAGTGAGAGAGTCTTACTGTGGGTAAAGAAGGTGCACATTTGCTAAGATAGCAGAAGTTTCCAACCAACTTTCCTTATTTTCTTCAGAGCCCTCATAAATTCAATTTCAAAATCCTTATTTCTATCTACAAGGCAGTTTAAGCTGTTGTTATCATGTTTCTCCAAACACTTCCAGTTTCTACTCATTCTTTTTAAAAAACATGTTTCTTTATATAAAAGAAAAAATTCCATGTGTTTATTTTATAGGTGTGTGTGTGTGTGTGTGTGTGTGTGTGTGTGTGTGTGTGTGTGTGTGTGTGCATGGTCAGGATCTCACTACACAGACTCATAATGATCCCCCTGTTTTCAGCCTTTCCAGTGCTGGGATTATAGGTGTGTGCCCTCATGCCCAGAATTCATGGCCAGCTCAGTGCACTCTGGGTGAGGTTGGTGTAACAGGTGGTACCAGGATCCATGTGTTCAATAGAGTAACTTCACATTATCTGTGGGAAAAAGTTAAAAATCTCCTAATTGATACCTGAAAGTACTGGTGCCAAACTCTAACATGCCAGGTCTTCCTATGTGTAAATAGCTGTGATAATACTTAATGTAGAAAGTAGGTGGAGGAAAAGTTGAGTATTTATTGATAGATATTAGCAACATGTAACTTATTTCTTTCCCTATTAAGGCAACCACTTTTATGTTTTCACTCGAGAGCATTTTTGCTTCTCTGTGGTCTATCTGGATTGTCATCACCACTACACTTTTACTTTGGACCATAATTAAATAAGAGTTACTTAAATGCCCACAGTTACAACAACCCAACCCTCAGTCTGATGACAGTAGGGGGAGTATGCTAGTATCTGTGTGCTTTATTCACTAGAAGTTCACTAAATACAGGGGTGATTCACAGTTCAGACAGAATGGAGAGGAATGGCACGACATATGATCACCCCACCTAGAATGACCCATAATTTAAACCCTATAAACTGTTTATTAATGGAATTTCCTCTTCAATCCTGGCTAATTCAGTTAACCCCAATAACCAAACAAAGCAGAGCTAAGGGTCAGGGACCCTTTACACAACTACATTCACATTTTTGAGCACTTGTTACAGGAGCCTTTTAACTCCCCAGGTCTAAAGTCAGATTTTCCTACCATTGCCATAGCAGGTTACCGCTAATTTAGTGGCTTAAGTAACAGACATTTTTGCCCGTTGGTTTTAGTTTTAAGCAGTACAATGATTTCTAACGTTTACAGGAAGCATTCTATTTCTGTGACCATTTGTCAGTTGTCAGTAATCTCTGGTGTTTAATTTTCTGATGGCCTTATTTTCTGTGATCCTATGTCTCTTTACTCAATATTCTTCTTCCTATAAGGCCAACATTTATCTAGTGCAATAGCATCTTTAACCTGATCAAATTTGTCAACATACTGTTTTCAAATAAAATCTCTTATCAGCTTTTTATTCCTACAATAAAAATACATGGGGCTTTTCTTTTACTCATAAAAAAGAAATGGTGAGTCTGGTTTCACAAGTAGGGAGAGTGCGGTGCATGATCTATGGGTCCTATTCCTTTGAGCCTGGGGGAAGCTTACACAGCAGGAAAGGAGAGGGAAGCTCAGAAGTACTCACCCATTTAATAAGAAATAACAATGTGACAGTTTCAAAACAAATTAGTAGTACATTTCCAGTATTTGGTACAATGCATATTATTGTCCTACTAGTACTTGTACAAACCACAGGGTGTAGATGTGATAATTTTTCTAATCATTATGAGTACAAAAACATTTCCTCTCATTGAACTAGGAGAAAGTAATAAAGATAATCCAATGTTCCATAATTGCAGTGGGTTATTGGCAAAACTGGCAGTGATGAAAGTGTTAATTTAAGCCCTTTATAGCTCAGCATACTAGTCTAGCTTTACATTTAATACCTCCTCGTTAAACTTTTCTGCTGGGTGGTTAAGGGCAAGTTAAAGCAAGGTCTGCATAATAAAACATATAACTTTTGTATCTCCCAAGATAAGTCAAATCCCCTCAGGGTTTACTTTGAAACAATGCACAGTGCTTTGTAGCACTGTTGTTGGTGTCAGCCTTTTAGATGAGTCATGGCCATTGCTTGGCCAGCTTGATCTCTGTGGGAGCCCAAGAGAATGTTTTCTCTCTAGGTGACTCTCCTTAGGTACACTGTATATCTTCAGTCCCTTTCCTCTGTAGCCCCATAATCTTCTTGAACAGAAAAGTTGGGAAACCACTGAGTTATAGGATGTTACAGCACAGGTTCTCTTATGTCCCGAGTGCTCACTAACCTTGGAGGGGTAGGGCCAAAGTATTTGCTATCCTTGTAGCCCTTCTTTGGTATCATTAAAAAAAGAACAAAAATTTAAGATTTCCTGAAAGCATGTAGTAATATTCAATCATATCTCCCAATCATATGTCTGTTAACCTGAGCAACAGATTTGATGATAAAAATGGATAACATATCTATCACTGTTAACCAGCTATTCTTAATTTGAAAATACACAACATATATATTGCTGTATATTACCTTATTTCTGTCTTCGCTTTTGTTTTTCTTGCTCTTGTTTTTACTCTTCAAAATAAAGGAAAATTATAATAAAAAAAAGAAGTGCTTTCCCAGTTGGTCAGCATGCACAGTGTGTGGTTCCTCCACCAGCCCACCCAGGGAAGGATCCAAAAGCCCAAAGCCTCCCACATCCCATTAAACTCTGTCTCCCAAGGGCTTTCTACCTCTCACTTCATTCTCTTGGGGCTCAATCCTCTAACACATGAGCATTTGTTGGGACAGTTCAAATTCAAACTATAGCAGTCCCATTTAAAGCATCCAAGAGATATGTGTTTTGCAGAAACCAGAATAGTAATTAATAACACTATGTTGAGTATGTCAGAGAAATTCAGTTTGCTATGACTTTGCTCCAAAAACTATTACATATCCTAGCAAAGGAAGTTGGACAACTCTACTTAACACTCATCAGGGCCGGTGAGGTAGCTCAGGTGTTTTAGTGCCTGTCTACCAACCACAAGGACCCAAGTTTGATCTCTAGTACCCCACATTATGCCAGCCCCAAAACCCTGGTCATGCAATGCGTACCCGAGACACTGGGCATGGTGGTATATGCCTGTAATCCCAGTGCTGGGAAAGCTAAGACAGCAAGCTCAGTAGGAGCTCAAGCTCTATAGCGAGACCTTGTACCAAATAAAAAACTAAACAAATAATAGAAACATTCATCAATATCTCTTTTTTAAAAGATATTTCAGAGCTTACATAACTCACAAGTAATTTGGGGGCTTTCTCTTTAATGAAGGAGACCCTAATATGAGACTTTATATGGGATTCTTTACTATGTTGAAGGGAGAAAAACTATCGTCAAATTAAATTTTTAAAAATTCACAGAAGAATGGAAAGCTACAACAAAGAGTGAGATCAATCCAAGTTAGATGGCTATTTGTGCTTCTGAGGGCATCAGTTGCCTTCAGACATCAGCTTGATTAAACCAAACAAAGAATGAAAAGCATCTCATTCTGTCTTCCTTTAAGCCATTTTACTCCAGAGGTTGCTTGTCTATAAGTATCAGTGTCCCTGTGCCGAGGGCTTTTGTGTGCATTACAGGCTCTGCTACGGGTCTGTATGGCAGGGGATCGACTTCCCTACTAAGTGATTATGTTGACACCCAAGCATGCACATCCCCCATTCATGGCAAAGCAAACCCCACGGCCAGCTGACTGCACCACCACTCCACAGACGTCCTGAAGGGAAAGAGTTGGCACACATGACCCACACGGTTGCTGGTATCCTAGTTCTATCCCTATGTAGCATTTTATACCATCCCATTATAATGCATGCCTGGTCACTTAGAGATTACCCTGAACTTTTGGCACAGTCTACCTCAAAGACAACCTAAAAGTGTCACTCTGAACATTGTGGAACTTCAGCATTCTAAAGCAACATCAAGTTAGAAAGAGTCATTATATTTATCTAGAACGTCATTCATCCATTTCTGTATTTGTTTTTCTGTTTCCCAGATGCAGATGTTAAACAATTGGTTTTGTTCTTAAAATTAACTTTTAATAAAATAACAGAAATTTTATTCTGCAGAGCATTTAACAGTTATATTCTTATACATAAAAAGCTAACCAAGTACCTGCTGAATAAGCTACAAGTACCTGAATAAATGTTAGCTCAGGCTCACTCTGCATAAAACCAGGGTAAGTTTTTATATAAGTAAAGATAGCCCTCCCTTGGGATCGCTGAGATAGCAGTTCTGACGGGGCATCATGGTACATGCCTGTAATCCCAGTACTAGGGCGGCTGAAAACAAGAGAATCACTACAAGTCCAATCTACTTAGTGAGACCCTGTAGACTCTGTACCAAATACATTTTTTAAAAAACATAATATGTACAGAAAAAAAAAAGAAAGAAAAAAACAAGAGGTAGGTGATTGACAGGGTGCAGGAGGAGAAGAAGGAGAGGCTGGGAGAAAGGCAGAAAGACCACTAATTGTTATGGAGCTCTTCATGTGCTAATGCTGGAAAACCAACTGCGGCAGTGTTTACACAAGGGTGACCACGCGAAGAACTACTAGAGTTTGCACTTTAAATAGGTGAATTGCATGATAGATGAATTATATCCCAATAAAACTAATTTTAAACACACACACACAAAAAGATGATCCTCTCATAGTATATATCTTATGCTTGTGGAAATGCACAAAACTGTCTATAAATTTAAAAAAAATATCATGGTAATGGTCAGTTTAATTTAATTTCGATCTTCAGAAATGGAAATTTCTAGCAAGAGAAGATAAATTATTTTCCCATATCAAAAACCTAAATAAAATTAATCATCCTAACTAACTTTATGTGCACAATCATGTACATTTTACTTTCCTTATTATGCTGTTATATTGGTTCTGTGCCATACACCAGGCTAATGGATTCTTGCACTCAAGGAAATTAAAAAAATAAATTAGTGAAAAAACACAATCTGCCCGTTACCATGTTTTTATTTATTTATTTATTTATTTATTTATTTATTTATTTCTTGTTTCAGAACCTTTATTTATTTATTCACTCATTTTTTTTTTTTTTTATGGCTGGCTCAGCCCACCCTGAGTGCAGGGCTGGCGCAGCATGTGGTGCCAGGGATCGAACTGCGGTCCCTGAAGCTGCCCAAGCTTTCCCAAGCAGGGCTTTAGACCACTGAGCCATCCCGCCAGGCCCTGCGCGTTACCATCTTAACAACTATCATAATATGATAAGGAAAATCAAGGAGAATTAACACAAAATCATAGTTTTTGTGTCGGTGAGAAGGGAGTATAACAGGCGTTCATCTCAGAAAGAAAATCCTGCATGGAATTGTCTGCATCTTTCCGAAGTTCCTTGTGCTTGCTTCATGTAACACACACTGAGGTCTGGGCTAAAACAGTGTCATCGTCACTCAATTCTATACCTAAAGAAGAAAATCTTCATAAACAGGGGAAAGAATTCTGGATTTAAAAGGAGTCATACAGAAAGTTTTCTTTACTTAATTGTATTAATATTTTAGTTGATATTATCATACATCTAACAGTGCACTTTTCTTCACGTTGTCATCTTGAAGGTGAGGTTAGTCTGTCATGGATCTCTGCACAAATTCTTAGGGAAAATCATTCTGTTCACACTTCCCAACACAGAACAGTTTAAGTCTCTTCCATTCCAATTCACGAAAAGCTTTTCACTTTGGCCATGACAAAGCATTATAGGTAATAGCAAGGATAGAAGAGAAAAGTGGAGAATAAAAAACAATGGGCCTTAACTCAGTGCACGTGATTAACTTCTTCAGCTGAATGGAGAATGGTAGGAAAATAAAACTCTAGATTTTTTTTCTGTCAAAAAAAAAAAAAAAAAAAAACTTTGATGGCAATTGAAAACTTAGAACAAAATCAAGATATATATATATATATATATATATATATATATATATATATATATATATATTTATTTATTTATTTTTTTTTTTTTTTTTGAGACACGGTCTCACTATGCAGTTCAGGCTGGCCTTGAGCTCACTTTTGTAGCCCAGGCTGGTCTCAAACTCACACCGATCCTCCTGCCTCAGCCTCCCGAGTGCTGGGATTACAGGCATGCGCCACCACGCCCGGCAAGATATATTTTAATTTAGCCTTTTCACTAATGAAATGTCATGATGGTCTCAAGCTTTCCTTTGTAGCACAGGATTTGATTCCTTAGTATTTATAACTAGCAAGATTTCTTTTAAATATTTCATTATTGTTATACTTGAAATCAGCATGAGAAACAATTCTTAGTTTTCATTAAAATTCCAGACAGTTTGTTTCACCTTCTAATTTATATCTTCATCAGAGGTTTTGCTATTTTTTAAACTTTTTTTTTCCAGTCACATTTTATGTCCTGGTCACATCCTTCATAGGGAACTTGCGCTTACATAGGCTGTATCCTGGTAGTTCTCCTCTCCCCATCCCCTTGCCTCTCTTCAACTGTTTTTCCATTCCTTATGTACAAAAGCCTGGTGGGTTGGGGACATAACTCAGCAGCACAATGTCCTGAGTTTGATTCCCAGTTTAAAAACAAAACCTGGTTTCCATCGTTTGTTTTTTTCTCTACTCTTTCATTTCCCATCCTTCTCTTTCCCTTCCCCCCTCCCTTAACCCTAGTTCTCATTTACATTGAATATTTTCTTCCTATTTTGAAATATCTATTAGACAGTTTGGTCCTTATTTACACTTTCAGTTCCTCACAGCAGAAGAGTAATGTAACATTTTACATGTGTGAAAACAAATTCCAGCCCAGACTGCTATACCCTACAAACTCTCTTCCAATTATGAGGGAACAACTATGATAAAGAACAACTAAAGAATTTCATGATGTCAAAGCCAACCCTACACAGGCTACTAAAAGATATTTTAGAGAGGGACCAGAATGACTCAAAATCCATGAATGAGAACAGAAAGAACTCACCAAACAGGACAACCAATTAAACACAGAAGAAAAAAAAGGGGTAAACAATAGTAGGTAAATAATGTGACAATCGTAAGTCAATATATTTCAATGATAATGATCAATGTAACTGGACTTAATTCTCCAATTAATGGAAATTGGCTGGCACAGTGGATTAGGAAGCAAAATTCAACAATGTGGTATATCCAACAAGCACACTTAATTCATAAAGAAATTCATAGGCTGAAAGTCAAAGGATGGAAAACAATGCTACATGTCCCAGCACTTTAGAAAAAAAGAAGGGGTCGCAATGCTGTTTGCAAACAGTCTTAACTTCAAACGAAGATTGGTCAAATGAAATAAAGAAGGCCATTGTATACTGGTTAGGGGAACTCAAGACAAAGAGGTAACACTCACAAATATGTACACATTCCAAATGGGAGCATTCAGCTATATAAGACAAATCTTAATGAACATGAAAAATCTAACATCCAATACCACAATCTTAACAAGAGACCTTAACACAACTTTATCCCAAAAAGATAAGTAAAACAGGCAAAAAATTAGCAAAGAAGTAGCAGAAAGGAAACAGAACTTGGAACAACTGGACTTAGTGGCCACATACAGAGTGTTCCACCCAGCCACTTCTGAATACACACTTTGTTCAGCTTCATATAGGGATTTTTTGTTTAAATAGACCACATACTAGTCCATAGGTCATGCTTAAGTATATACAAGAAAACAGAAATTATCCCCTTTATATTATATGGCCACAGTGCAATGAAACTGGAAATAAATGTCAAAAGAACCACAAAAACCCTATAAATATGTGAATCTTGAACAACACCCTCCTCAGCAACCAGTAGGTTATAGAAGAAATTAAACAAATTTAAAAATTTCTAGAATTTAATGAAAATGAAAAACAACTAATCAGAATTTATAGGATGCAAAGAAAACAGTTCTTAAAGGGAAGAGTATAGCTGTGAATGCACACATTAAGAAAACAGAAGAGAGGCAATTAAATACTCTAATGCTGCACCTAAACCGTCTAGGAAAGGAAGAGCTAACCAAACCCAAAGCTCGAAGACGGGAAGAAATTATAAAGATTATATCAAATTAATTCAATTAAGACAAAGAAATCAATGCAAGGAATTAGTGACTCAAAATCTGTTTCCTTGAAAGATTAAATAAAATAGATAAATCCATAGCTTTTTCCTCATGAAAAATAAAGGAAAGAAAAAACTGGAATTAAAACAATAATGAATGAAAAGGGCAAAATTTCCACAGAACCAGTGGTGATTCAGAAGATCATTAACAGCTACAGTGAGAATCTATTCTCACAGAATTGAAGATGCAGATAAAAGGAACATATTCCTAGAAAGGTACAATTTACCAAAACTGAATCAAGAAGATCAAAGAACTTTCAATAAGACAATAACAGCAAATGAAATACAAAATGCATTAAAAAAAAATAATCCTACTGAGAGAGAAAAGTTCAGGTTGGTCGATTCACCACTCAATTCTAGAAGAAACTTACAGAAGATATACACGTAATACTCCTCCAAGGCTTCAGTGAAATTGAAGTAATACTCCCAAAATCATTCCTGGAAGCAAGTATTATACTGATACCAAAACCAGAGAAAGATGCAACTAAAAAAAGAGAACTATAGCCCAATTTCTCTCATGAACACAAATGCAAAACTCCTGAATAAAATTCTGGGAAATAGAATACAGCAAATAATTAAGAAGATAATACGCCAGGTAAGATTCATTCCAGGGATGCAAGCATGGTTCAACATATACAAATCCATAAGTGTAATACACAATATCAATAGAACCAAATCCAAAAACCATATGATCATCTCAATTGATGCTGAAAAAGTTTTTAACAAAGCCCAACACTCATTCATGTTCAAAGTCCTACAAAAAATTGGAATAAAGGGCCTCTACCTCAATCTGATAAAACTCATCTATGACAATCTAACAGAAAACATAATTCTAAATGGGAAAAAAACGGAAGTCTTTTACTCTCAGATCTAGTACAAGACAAGGATGTCCTGTATCACCATTTCTATTCAATATAGTTCTGGAATCATTAACTAGAGCCATTAGACAAGAGAGAGAAATAAAAGGAATAAGAATAGGGAAAAAGAGAAGTTTAGATATCATTATTTGCAGACGACAAGATGTGCTACTTGGAAGATCCAAAACACTCCTGAAAGAAGCACCTTGAATTACTATGCAAAATCTGTAGCATAGCAGGCTACAACATCAACAACAAAAGTCAATAGCATTCCTCTACACAGATAGTAAACACACTGAGAGGGAAATTAGAGAAACAATATCTTTTACAACAGCGCCATGGAAAATAAAATGTCTAGGGATTAATTTAATTAAAATAGTAAAAGATCTATTCAATGAAACCACCATACTCATTAAAGAAAAGAGATCATAGAGGATTTCAGAAGATGGAAAGGTATTCCCTGCCCCTCGATAGGAAAAACCAACATTGTGAAGATGGCCATACTCCCAAAATTGTTATACAGATTTAATACAATCTCCATTGAAATACCATCAACATACCTAACAGACCTGGTGAAACCATTCCTAAAATTATATCAACTCAGAAAAGATGTAGAATAGCACAGGTAATCCTGGGTACCAAAGACAAAGCAGGAGGCATTACAGTTTCTGACCTAAAATTATAATATGAAGTTTCAGTGATAAAATCTGCATGGTACTGGCAAAAAGATAGACTTGATGATGAAAGGAAAAGACTAGAAAATGCAAAAGTAAATACAAACATACTCAGCCACCTTATGTTTGCCAAAGTAGCCAAACATATTTACTGGAAAAAAAGAGCATCTTTCCCAGATGATATTCAGAAAACTGGCTCTCTACATGCTAGAAACTAAAATTTGACCCAGGTCTATCACCATGCACTAAATTAAAGTCCCAATGGATTAAAGTTCTAAATATTAAAATAGAAACACTAAATCTCTTGGAAGAGAAAGTAGGAGGAAATCTTGAAGACCTCGGTATAGGCAAACAATTCATTAACAAAAATCAAAATGGATGTGTAACACATGAAAGAATAAAAAACTGGGACCTCCTCTTAATGACAAGTTTTTGCACATCTAAAGAAACTACCAACAGAGTGAAAAGACAACCCATATATTTTGAAAAATTTTAAAATAGTAAGTACTCAGACAGAAGTCTTCTATCTATTAATTTATAAAGAAATAAAACAAAACATTATGGCACCAAAATTCAAAGACCCAATCCAGAAATGGGCATCTGAAATGAACATGCACTTCTCAAATGAAGAAATAATAGAAGCCAACAAATACATGAAAAAATGCCCCACATAACTAGCGACCCGTGAAATGCAAATTAATATCACATTGTGATACCATCTCACTCCAGAAATAATTACTGTAATAAAGTAATCAACTAACAACAAATGTTGGAGAGGCTGTGGAGAAAAGGAACACTTCTCCACTGCTGATGGAAATGCAGACTGGTGCAGCCATTATGGAAAGCAGTGTGGAGACTCCTTAAAAACCAGGACTGGAAATCCCATTCAATCCAGCTATGTTCCTACTGGGAATTTTCCCAGAAGAACTGAAAACATTATGTCATAGTGATATCTGTGCAACTGTGTTTATAGCAACACAATTTGTCATAGCCAAACATTGGATACAACTAAAACGTCCACCAGCTGAAGAATGGATAAAAAAGATTTGGTGATTTTATATAATGGAATATCACTTTGCTATACATGAAAATGTCGAACCCTTCATATATAAGTAGGTGCATCTTGAAAATATACTCATAAGAAAAATAAGCCTGACGATGTAAAAATGCAAATATATAACACAGCTAAGTGGAAATAAAAAATATAAGGATTTAATAATGAGACAGTAAGCAGAAAAGTTAGGAAACATGTCCTGGGCAAAACTATGCACTTATATGCACAGAATGATTTAGACAATGGTCCTAAGACTCTCCAACACATTTTTGAAGCTAGCACTTAATGGGTACAGTTCTGCCTCTGACTGACTCTATCTGCTAATGTCTGTGAAGTAAGCAACTACACTATGGATAGCAAGGTGTAATACTAAAACCATGCTTGGAATGTGTGTTATTCTGGTCTTTTAGATGTGTGCTGCTTCTAATGTCATGTCAATTATTGCTATACTCTCTTAAGTATGTGTTCATTTAAATACAAAAAATGGTTATAATAGAGAATAAGAGACAAGGAAAAATGTCATAGGATTGACTGGCTACAATTTTGTATATGGTTAGATTTCTCAATTTATGCATAAAAATGTGTAATTCTTTTATCACATTCTATAGGGATTTATTAGAATAACAATGATTGATGGAAAATACTGGTTCTATATTAAGTCTAAGGCGTTTGATATTCAGAAAGATGGTGGTGTCAAGCTCAAGGGCCTATGTTACAGGGTAATAGTATCACTAAGCTTCTCCTGTGAAGGGTTAACAAGTTAAATTTTCAGACCAAAAAATTAGAGGAAAAGAAAGGCTACAAAGATAGCTCAGCAGACTGAGTACCTGCTTTGGCATGCACAGGCACCAAGGATAAATCCCCAGCACCACATGCCATACCGGCTCCACGCCAAGGTGTGCTCAGCCTGCTGATGACTCTGGGCATGGTAGCACATGCCTGTAATCTCAGTGCTGGGGAGGCTGGAAACAAGAGGATCACTACAAGTCCTAGCTGCATAGCTGTATAGTGAGACCCTGTATCAAGTACAAACAAACAAACAATAAAAGATCCTTGAAGGATGCAATGACACTGGACAGGTGTTCATCTGTACAGATGATAAAATAATTCAGATGAAATCTGACATGGAAAACAGATATTGTTAGTTTTCTTTGCTAAGTAGCTCATCTGACTTCTGACTAGAACAGCAGAGAAAGCTGGCTAAGCACACCTTACTATGCTGACCAAAGGAGAGGAAAGCTTGGAAAGTTTTTATTCTATTATTCCATAGATATTTGGAGACTAGTGAGCAAGCAAAGCCTTTTTGAAGAGATCCACATTCCACATTTCATTTGAAAATGAAATATAATCATAATAAATATGTAAATTATATTACTATACACTGCGCAGAGACAGGTACATTTTGTAAGGAAGACCTTGGTACATATCAGTCACCACAAAAATAAAGAAAAAGCTGAATTTTTTGCTTATCAATTATTCATAGGCATTTAGACATTTTCATATAAATAGCATCATGCCAAAGATACAAAATGTGTTACTTTGAACAATATAGGAAATAAGTTAATGAAATAATTTAATTTTACCCAAATTTTAGAGTTGGTAGAATTTTCTTTAATGATTTTTTCTTTGTATTTTTAGGGAAGGGTCTACAGGGTGCTAAGTGTCTCACCACTAGATGGACTTGCAGTGGTCCACCTGTTTACAGCCTCCCAAGAGCTAGGATTACAGGTGCGCATCACCATGCCCAATCTCAATTGCTGTCTCTGGGGACAGGGCTGGCATGGCAGGTGCTGGGATCGAACCACCGACACCCTGTACCTGCTTGCAGGTGCTTTAATCTGCTGAGTTATTTGGCCAGCCCTAGACATTTCTTTTTAAAGAAAAATACAACTTAATTTTGGTTGTCATTAAAAACACAGATGGAATTTTAACCGAAAGATACTCTGAAATAACCTCCTCAATCTCTAACAAAAATCCCAACTCCACACCACTAACTACAGGAGCATTTCACTCCACATTTACCCTGCTGATCTTGGTTAACTTCTGTCTCTCTTTATTGAGGCTATATAATGCATGCCAATTTGTATCTTCTTGAAACACCCCATGGACAAAAATTATAAATAAATAAATAAATAAATAAATAAATACACCCCATGGGCATGCATCCAGTGTTTTAGAAACTTTTCTCTTTCCCCTCAATTATTGCTAAATCATTTAGAGTTTTAATAAGACTTCTTTCATCAAAATATAAGGACTCTGCCATTTATTTTAGACATATTTTCTCAATTTTATAAATTCAACAAGTAAGCATCATTAAGGACAAACAAACTTTATGATACTGTTATCATCTCATTAGATGTAATGTTGTGCTGAAATCATACAAATTGATTTGAGCTATTTACCAATAAATCTTATTAAGCTATTAAATTCCATGTCAAAGTTTATGTTTTCAAAGTAAAATTACAATTAGCCTAATATTTATTAACTTCTCACAAGGTGCCAGACACTCTGTTCGGTGACTTCAAAACTAATTCACTGTTGGCGGTGTAGTAATCTCCATTTAGCAGATGATAAAACTGAGTGTCTGAAGGTTAATTGCTTTGTTTAAAGGTTGCACAGGGAAAAAGCAGTAAAACTGTGATTAAGCCCAGTTGTTGTCTGATCTGCTGATATTAAGACCAACCTTCTTTATACTCTCCCTGCTGGCTTGTGCTATAAAGCAGAAAAATGAGATAACTGATGAAACTCAAACATGGCCTGGATAGAAAAGGCATAAAAAAAAAAAAAAAAAAAAAAAAAAAAAAAAAAAAAAAAAAAAAAAAAAAAAAGAATAACAATTCCACCATCCATTCATGAATGTCACTGGCTTCCAGATATGTTAAGAACCTTGAACAAAATATACAACAATGTCCTCTTCTTTTTTCCAAAGCTGATCTTGGGAAATGCATGAGTCTCACACTGTTAAAACTACTACACAAACTCGAAGCAGTTACACTGCTGTACCAACACAGCCACTTGATTCTGACTGCTGCCAGCCCACGCTGAAATCACACCTGAGGCATGCGGAATACCACCCTAGGAAAGGGGCTCTCCTGTCATTGTAAGTGCTGCTTCCTCATGTAGTACGGTGAACACTGAGTGTGATAGCTTGCGAGGTCCAGGGAAAATCCAGGCGCTTTGAAATGTATTTTCCTAACTCCTTATTTTTATTTTAAGTAATAAATATTTTAAGAGTTTAAATAACTGCCACTTGAAAATTCCGGCAGAATAGCAAGAACCTGAAGAAGGTGCAGTGGATAAAACTCAATGATTTGGCTTCAGCATTTCCTAAATATGCAAGCATTCTTTGGCCAAAGAAAAGATGAGGCAGCAACCATTTACTTCAAAATCAATCCAAAGATTTCTGGAGATTCTATAAAATATGTCTTCATTTTGTTATATTTGGTATTTCAATAAGGAGCTAATGATGTAAGTTAAATTATTTTAGGGTTGATTAAGTGGAGCCACTTAAGGGTAAATTTTGTTCTTAGTGGAAAGATAATAAATGCCAAGCAATATCTCTTGTCATAGAGAAATCTCAAAGGTGATTGAATTTTTCATTACTGCATATCCCAACATCTTTTCCATGGAGGTTCATTAAAACCTATCATGATTGTTTTATACGGCTACAAATATACAAGGTATATGTTTTAAAACACAACAGTTTTAAAATTTAAAAGGCTTAGTTGATATTTTAAAATGAATGTTTCAAACTATCTGTATGAACCAAATTTTATTCCTCAGTTGATGACCTTGATTAGCGATACCATCCTGGACACTAAAGACAAAATAAATGTTAAAACGCTTAAAAATAAAGGCATTTTCAACATATTTCTCTGTCTCTGTCTTTCTCTCAATTTATACCTGGCTTTTCTAGTGTAACACATCAAACAAGTTTGATAATGCCCCCAATATGTGATACCATCACTAAAAATAATATGTATGATTTTTGCTCAAAATTTTGAAACAGTTTTCCACTATATACTTCAGGTTGGTACTGAACTCACTAAATGGCCTCAAATTCCTAGCAATCTCCTCTCTCTCTCTCTCTCTCTCTCTCTCTCTCTCTCTCTCTCTCTCTCTCAGCCTCCTGAGTGCTGACACCACTACTTCCAGGTGGATTTTTGATCTATTATTTCATATAAGTTGGACATTGCTGAGTATACTACTACTGTGTAATTGAAGGCACTTTTGGAACTGGGGGCACTTTTAGTTGCACCTGGGTATATGACATACATAAACAGAATTTATAGAAGTTGATGGGTTTTCCCCTCTTATGTAAGAAACTCAGAGACATCAGTGCAAATGTAACCTGGAGGTTTTCTGATCCATCTTTGATATGGCCAGCCTCTATCATTTCATCATCTTCAGATTATGTATGTCAATGGGTAATTCTGTTTCTAAGAACTCATCACTGCTGTAGGAAGGATATCTAAAAAGAAGAAAGAGAATGACAAATGATTGTGACAGACAACCCACTTTAAGAGTGATTTTCCCAAGCCACATATACTAGAGTGCACTGCTCAGACATAAACTGTAAGCTTTTATTGGGTATCTCCCCTTAAATTGAGGTTCTGTCTTTAAAGAGAGAATGATTATGAATTAATTACAATTATTAATTAGAATAGCACAGTTTTCTATTTCTCTCTTCCACAACGTGGAACAGATTTAACAGTTCCAAAATAAATCAATCTAGCACCTATAAGAAGGCGCAGAGGTCAGGGGTTCAATCCCCAGGGCCTGCAGTGTTGGCCCACCCCCAGTGCACGCTGAGATGGCAATTAAGGCTGGGCATGGTGGTATGGACCTGTAATCCCAGATCTTGGGAGACTGTAAACAGGTTGGTCACTATGAGTCTGATCTAGTAGTGAGACCCTGAACACCCTGGAGTCCCTTTCCTAAGATTTAAAAAAAAAAAAGAAAAGAAAAAAAGAAATCTAATGGGGCAAAAAGAAGTAAAAACACACATTCTTTCTAATAAGTATATACTTATTTGATAGTCATGAATATTGATGACATGAAAATCACTTATTAAATGATGAATGCTATGTAAAGAGTACAGTATCACAAATATTGTCAAAGTTTGAAAGACAATAGAAATCTGTGTGAACAGAAAACATGGAAACTGTCCATAATACAAAATATTTTGGATTATGTGTTATATTTAGAATGAAGAGAGACTTGTTGTTTAGCTGGGTAAATTTATATAAGATAACCATCCATGCTAATTGTCTTAGTTTTGCTAGGCTATTGCACTGATATTTTCCTAATGTATTTTGCAAGCAAAAGGAGTTGGTAAGGAAATCTAGCACTCAATATGGCCATTGAATAATAAGGAATAATAAAGATCTTCTAAGTAAAGAACACGAGTTGGTAATTCTTGCCATGTGCTTATTTAAATTTTATTGTCACTGTAAAGTATTACATTTTCCCTGTCAATGGTTTTAAATGCATTATATTGATATGAATTGTTCATATTAACATAGTTTACATATCTTACAGTTATGATTTGTATTTTTTCTTTTATTCAGAAATCTCCCTGTAGAGCAAATTCAAACTCCCTAGTGAAAAATCATTTTTTGTTTTTCATTAATTTCTAGTTGTCTAATACTTTCATCTGAGAGTAACTTTTCTATGGTTAATAGCTGAATAAAGCTATTTTAAAAATAATATTTGTTTTGTGAAGTTCTCTGAGTACTGGGTGCATTTTTTCTTGCAAAGTATCAGGTTGAGACATCATCTTAAAATCTATCTCAAAAATTTTGTTACCTAAGTACAGCAGTCACACTCACCTGCAGTTCAGAACTTGCTGTACTGAGGCAGGAGAATAGCAGCTGATGCTATGATCAGCCTGAACCAAAGACTCTCTCTTTCAAAAAACAAACAAAACAATTACGGTCTTTATTGCTTTAATATCCTTATTTCCTGATCTATTGAGCCTATATTTAACCATGACTAATATCTTCAACTCTACTACAAATATTTTTTATTTTTTCTTGCACCTCTTGTAGCTCTATTCAAGAAGATGAAGGTATTGTCTATGTGATATTGAGTGTATTGATATTGATCATTGTTAGAACTCATTTTGAATTGGTGGTCTCAGAATCTCACATTGCCTTATTTGACATACTTAGCTTGTTTTTGGTTCTGAGTTCCTTGCTCATATTGGAATGCAACCTTTAATTTATGTTTAAGTCTTTTCCAAGTTTACCACTGTTATCTGACTTTAGATTTCATGAATCCATTTATTTTAGGAAGTCTTCTCATATACAGAAGAGTTGAATTTTGTCATTGAGCCAATTTGCAATTCTTCTAAATGAGTTTAGTCCATTTACATTTATATATCTATGACTGATGTAGTTTGATTCAACTGTTATTTTATTCTGTTACCTCTATTATAAGACAACTTCTAAATACACTACATTTCCTTCTTGATTCATTATCTTCTTTTAACTCCTTTGATATATACATTGATTTTCAATTTTATTACTAGATGGTAGCATTTTGTATTCTATATTGCTTTGTTTTTTCCCTATTCAAGTTCTAATTGAATGTATTGTAGATTTTCTTTGTTTCAGACTGTATATGAGTATTTCTTTTTTATTGTTATACCTTTCTTCTCATTCGTTTTTTGTATTTGTTGTAAGGACACTTTTCAATGCTTTTCATTTAATTTAAGTGACTATTTTCTTTTGGAAGTCTGTAACAATCTATTTTGATGTGCTATGATGTTTTATGTCAAGTATTTCTACTTGAGCTTCATTAATGCTTGTTTTTAACCATATATCTATATATCTATATCAATTTTAATTTTAACTACTGTTTAAATTTCTTACTGGAGATGTCTCTCTTATTTGAAAATTATCCTTTAATACATTTCATTAGTATTGGATCCCTGTAATACAGTTGTCACCTGTCTTTGGATTTGTGTTTGGTGAGATTTTTGTTTTATTATTTTTTATTTTAGTATACTTGACTTTTCTTCTTTCTGAAGCATTCTATGGGTGTTGTTTCACTTCACTTATTTCCTGACACCCCACTCCAGGGAATAGTAGCGACAGTCATGTCAGACATAGGGAGAGTTTGTCTAGGCTCTAACTAAATTTTTTAGTTCAAGACTGCCCTCTTCCACTGGTATGGAAAAGTGCAGTTTCTTTTATTTGTAGTCTTATTTTCTTTGAGTGAATTTGAATAATTCTTCCTAATGTGTCTGTGCATTATTTCCTGGAATCTGTATTACTTTGCGTGAGAAGTGGGATTTTGGATTAAATTAATAATCTTGAGATGACAGGATTATCCTGCACTGTGGATTAAATTAATAATCTTGAGATGGCAGGATTATCCTGCACCATGGGTGATGCCACTGTAATGATAATGATCTTTACAAAGGAGAACTAGGAGAATCAGAAGGCAACAAAATCATGAGGAGCAAGAACTTTGACAGACGCACTTGAACACTGTAGGAAGAGACCACACTTCTAGGATATTGGCAGCACTGAAGGTAGGAACAAACTCTCCCCCAAAATGAAGAACCTAAAAGAGAACTTATGCAGCTCACACCTGGACTGTATCCTACTGAAAGTAATTGTAGGCTTCCACTCTAAAGAACTGCAAGTGAAAAGATTTGAAATTGTTAATACAAGGTAGAGTGAGTTATTATAGTGCCATATAATTGAAATCTAAAATAAGATAAATTTATATTGTGTTTGCACTTCAATATAATCAGTAATGTTTTCTGCTCCTTATGCCATCTAATTTCCAACAGATGAACTTTTCCTACAAAACTGGTGGCTTCTGAGAATGGAATCCACAAACACAGAAGCTTCTTTTGATTTTCAGTAGCTTCATTATGATCTCCTGGGTTCCAGAATTACTCATAATGCACAACTTTAATGTGAGATTTATTCTGCCACAGTGACTGGGCTTGCACTCCATCTTATCCATGTGAGAGATTATAAACTAGAAGTTAAGGCAATACTGCCATAAGTACTGGCCCCTAAATAAGAATGATGTACTGTCTTCAAAATTTGCTATTTTTAAATGCGGATTTACATAGGTGTGTGTATGTTATTTTGCTGCTAGTATTTTTTATCATTGTGCATGACATTCTGAAGCCTCTATCAATATTGCAGAAATTTTATTTGCTTTCTGGTTTGTCTTTAGTGATACTTTTAAGCAGCATGGTTTCTTTCTTTCATTATTAATGATTTCTCTGACACATTCTGAATTTATTATTTACATTGTGAAAGTGTCAATCACTTACCTTGTATTTCTAAATCACTTTACTTCCCTTAGCATTTCTTGAAAATATAGAGCCCAGAAAAGTATACATTACATACTTAGGTTTTTTAAGCTTATTATATCAAATTAGCTTGTGAATTGGAATTATATTTCACATTAAAATCTGGCTTTAAAAAAGAATGTCATAGTTAAGGATGGTAGGGCATTGAGCAAAGAGAAAGAGCCTTGCCATCTAATTTCCAAATGAGCTTTTCCTACAAAATTGGTGGCTGCAGAGAATGAAATCCACAAACGCAGAAGCTTCTTCCTTTTGATTCTTCAATAGCTTCATTTTGATTTACTGGATACCAGAATTGCTCATAACGTGCAACTTTAAATGTGAGAAAAGCCTAAGACTTCTGGAATTAGCAGTCAAGAAAGAACCTAAGACTTCATGTCCAAATGGTGGAATATATCAAGGTGAGAAGGAGACGAAGGAGGGATGCGGGTTTCCAGGATACTGGAAGTATTTCAAGTTTGAATTGAAGCCCACAGGGAGAGTAGAGAAAGAGACTTCAACAAAAAAGGTTACAAAAAGCTTCGCCCCTGAGCCCTGACTCACTGTAATAGGGGTAGTTTGAACCCGCAGGTCCACAGGGACTACTGGCGACCTTCGCACAGGCCTCAACAGAGCAATACACCAGTGTAATAGAACAATGAGCTCAGTGGACCTCAATGGCTCATGAGATGTTAGGGTTCCAACTTCTCCCTTGAGAAGTAATTGATTGTTGACCGTTTTAGAAGAAGGGGATAACTGAGCTCAGATCTCAGAACAAGTACAGTGGCTTCCGGTGTTGAAGTTAGACTGCAACGTTCAAACTGGCAGGAGGTCAGGGAGCAGAGCTCAAGCTTCAGAGAGCAGAAGAGAAGTTGCATGGAGGCACACAGAGTACACACTGCACAAAGTGAGTTTCAGCCTCATAGCCACAAAACAAGCGTGAACTTCAGTGAAATTAATGGCGCTGGCTTGCTGGGGTTACCCACTCCCCTATCAAAGAGCTATGGCAGGGTCGTGAAATAGCTCAGTGGAGTAAAGCACCTGCAAACAAGTGCAGGGGTCAGAGGTTCGATCCCTGAGCATGCTATGCAAGCCCCACCCCCAGAGCATGTTGAGTCAGCAAATGAGACAGGGCATGATGGTGCACACCTGCAATTCCAGCTCTAGGAAGGCTGTAAACAGGTGGATCACTACAATCTGATGTAGTAGTGAGTGAGATTCTGAACACCCTGTAGATCCTTCCTTAAAATAGAAAAAAGAAAGAAAGAAAGAAAGAAAGAAAGAAAGAAAGAAGGAAAGAAAGAAAGAAAGATCCAATGCAGGAAAGAAACGAAACCCATGAAAGAGACTGAAGTACGTATCAGGAGAATAAAAATTTTGAAAATATATGTAGCAGAAGTAGTCAAAAGAAGGACAGAAACTTAAATGTGGAGGGCAGGATTGTGATAATTAAACAGAAAAAAAAAATCAATGATATGGTTCCTAGATGATTGAAGAAAGAATAATAACATAAGGCTGATTTGAGTCCAAGAAATGTCAGTGGCGGACAGACATCGAAGAATGTGACATACTAACAAGTGAGACATATAGAACTCAAATTAGTCATGATAAAAAAAAATCGATATCAATACATATACTAGTTAATATTCCAGAATTCAACACAAGTATTGAGTGTTAAAAGATGTTGGAAGCTTAAAGATGATGTAAAATTAAAAAAAAATATATAAGTGGTAGGTGTCAATGAAAAAAGAGTCAACACAAGTGACCTAAAAAGCTACCTTTATTAGTAATAGCAGAAAATTTTCCAAGCAAGGGAAAAGAATCTGACATGTGGCAAGTGAAGCATACAGAAATCCAACTAAACTAACCAAAATAAATATACACTCACACATATAATAGAAAGATCCCCAAAACTCAGCAAAGAATATTAAAAGTTACTAGAGAAGAGAAAGAGATCAACTATAGGGGAAAGCCCATTAGAATTACAGCAAACTTCTCAGCACAAACCATCAAGTCAAGAAAACCTTAAAATGAAGTATTTCAAGTTCTGAAGTTAAACAGCTTCCAACACAGGTTGAGGTTCCTGAGAAATTATATTTCGAGATTAACAGACAAATGACATAATTCCATGACAAAGAATAACTGAAGAAATTCATGACCAACAAATCAACATTACAAAGCATACTAGAAGATACACTAGATAGGTAAACACGATCAAAATTCTAAAAACAACAGTGGACACTGCCAAGCAGTGCAAGTAATTAAACAGAGCAGAAATATAGCGAACCAACAACAGGAAAAATAATATATAAAAGATCAGCCAATGCATTTCACTTATAAACATCAATATAAATGGCATTAATTCACTGATCAAAATAATCCACACTGACAGGGTGGACTAACAAACAAAATCCAGGGTGTAGCAAGATAGTTCAGTGGACTAAAATGCCTGCTTAGGCAAGTTTAGGTAAACATAGGGACTACAGTTCGATCCCAGCACCACATACTGCACGGGTCCTGCTGCCAGGACAGACTGAGTCAGCCAAAGTCCCGAATGGTTACACACACCTGTAATCCTAGTGCTGAGGAAGCTGAAAGCAGGATGATCACTATGAGTGCAACCACTCAGTGAGACCTTGCAACAACCAAACACATAAAAAATAAAAAAAAAATAGAGAAACAAGATCCAAAATATGTTGTATACAAGAAACACTCAAAAATAACCTCATAGACTGAAAGTCAAAGAATAGGAAACAAGTAGCCAGGGAGTTCACTCAGCAGTATAAGTGCCTGCCTGGCGAATGCAAGGTCCCAAGTTCAATCCCTGACACCTGCAGCAAAAAATAACATAATACTTTGTGACAAGAACCCAGGACACAAGGACGAGCAGCTATTCTGTTTGTAGACAATGTGAACTTCAGATCAAAATGATCAAAGGAAATATAGAAAGTCACTGTATACTTGTTACGGGAAAAGTTCAAGAAGAAAAGATAGCAACTGTAAATATGTATGGGTCAAATACTGGAGCAGCCAAATATATAAGACCAATATTAATAGCCATGAAAATATAAATACACAATAACATAAAAGTAATTGGGGAATTAACACCCATTGTTAGAAAGAGATAGATCTACTAGACAAAAAAAAAAAAATCAGCTAATGCATAACAGAACTCAGCCAAACTCGTGAATAAATGCAACTAGTAGATATTTGTTGCACTCAACTGTACATGGGACATTCTCTAAAATATACCACCTACTGGTCCATAGAACATGCTTAATTACATGCAAAGGAATTAAATATATCCCATGTATATTATGACTATAGCACAATGAAATTAGAAATCAATGGCAAAAAACTACAAGAATTTCATGTACACATTAGAATTCAATAACACCCTGCTGAACAACCAGTAGGTCACAAACCAAAGACATAATTAGTACCTACACAATGAAATAATAATTCCCATACAACACGTCATAATTTATGTAAAACAATGAAAGCAATCCTATAAGGTATATTTATAGTAGTGAATTCCTATAGCAGGAAAACTAAATGAGTTCTAACAAACAACCTAATGTTGAATCTTAAACATCTAGCCATAAAAATGCTGATCATACATATCTACTTCAAGAATATATATTATAATAAGAAAAATACACAAGAAATGGACAGATCTGAGACACATATGAGTCATAATGATGTAATTTTTTAAGTAACCCATATCAATGCAATTGAAGACATAATTAAAAGCCTACCAAAAAAAAAGAAAAAAAGAAAAAAAATCTGAGGCCATAACAGACTCACTGCTGAATTCTATAAGAAATTTTGAAAATTTCTAATACCACTAAGTCTTTAAAGAGAAATACAAAAGGAAAAAATATGGTCAAATTCATCCCGGGAAACAAATATTATGCCACTACCAAAGCCAGAGAAGAATCAAAACAGAAAAAGAGAACTAGAGGTCAACCTCCCCAATGAGCACAGATGAAAAACCTTCAGTAGCACCCTGGAAAATGAAATGCAGCAAATCATCAGGAAGATTATACGTGATGTGAAATATGCTTTATTTCAGAGACATAAGGATGGTTAAGCACATACAAATCAGTAAATGTAATACACAATAGCAACAGAGCTAAAAACAAAACCTACATGACCATCTCAATAGATTTATAAAAACTATCAAATTTTAACAATCATTCATTCATGATAAAATTTCTGCAAAAAATTGAGTAGATGACCTTTAATTCAATCTGATAAAAACCTGTCTAAGACAAGCCAAAAACCAATATCACTCAAAGCAATAGCTAATATCATAAGTGGAAAAAAGCCTGAAAGTTTTCATTCTAATATCAGAAGCAAGCCAAAAAGGTCCACTGTTATTATAGTTAGTTGGTATAGCTCTGGAAACATTAGTCTCAGCAATTATAAGAGAAAGAAATGAAAAGAATAAGACTAGGGAAGGGAAGGGCTGGCCAAATAGTTCAGCAGATTAAAGTGCCTGCAAGCAGGTGCAGGGCTAGGTGTTCAAACCCCCAGGCCAACCAGGCCTCGTCCCTCGGGCACACTGATATGGCAACTGAGACTGGGCATGGTGGTGCCCACCTATAATCTCAGCTCTTGGGAGGCTGTAGACAGGTGGATAACTATGAGTCTGATGTGTGATCTAGTAGTAAGACTCTGAATGACGTATAGACTCTTCTCTAAAATACAAACAACAACATAAAAAATAGGTAAGGAAGAAGTTAAATTATCATTATTTGCTGATAACGTGATGCTCTCCATAGAAGACACCAAAAACTCCACTAAGAGACTTCTAGATTTAATAACCAAATTTAATAACCAAATTCATCTAAATATAAAATCTACATTAAAAAATCAGTAGTATTCCTACACAAATACACAGTAAGAGAAATGAGGAAAGCAACACATTTTATAGTAGCATCTTCCAAAACAAAATTGTAGTGGTTGATCAACTGTGTCAACTTGAGAAGCTAAAAGCTTGATTATTGGTTCAGCAATTCCCCAATTTAGGGTGTGGAGGCCCCACTCTAGTGTGACTCATCACTTAAAGGAAGATGAGGAATGTCAGAAGAACTTACTCTTCCTCAGAAGAGCTCGAGTGTTCACCATCAGTTTGGATGTCATCTCCTGCCTTCTAGTGCAGATTCTTGGCTTCTACCTTGGATCCTTCATCCTCCTAGTGTATACTCATCAGCCTCCTGATAGACTTAGTTGGAACACTGAGATGAGCTCCAGATCTTGAGTTGAATCCTTCAGTCTCCAGTGTGCAGAGGCCCCCTGCATACTTTTCATCCTTCTCAGTGGCTGGCCTGAGCCTCATAATCCAGTCTTGTAATTTCTCATATATTTGTACATATTGTGTGATATTTGTACCCCAGTAAAACCCTGACTGATACAGAAATACTTCGGAATCAACCTAACAAAAGAAGGAAAAGATCTAGGTAGTGAAAATAGAGATCAAAAAGGATTTTCAGGAAATGGAAAGATATACCACCTTCATAGATTGGAAGAGCCAACAAATGAAAATGGCCATACTCCCGAAATTGTTATACAAAGACTTAATGCAATCCAAGTCAAAATTTCAACAGTGTATGTAATAGAACTAGAGAAAATATTCCTAAAATTGATTTGAAACTAGAAGAGATTTAGACTATCAAAAGCAGGTCTGGGCAACAAAAGCAAAGAAAGAGATATTACAATCCCTGTTCGACCAGTCTGACATGTTTGAAGATAACTATGTTCAATATAATAACTACTGTTAATTCTTTATTATTTTGTTTTGAAATTCAATATAGTTATTATTTTAAACTATAAAATAGAAAAACAAATTATACTACTGAGCTACTGTGATAAAAGCAGTATACTAAATACAGACATGAGTGAAAATCAATGGAACAGATGTAGAAACAACTAAAGACATACTGTTTGACAAAGGAAACAAACAATGTCACTGGAAAAGACATAGCCTGTTTAATCAATGGTCCAGGAATACGGACCTTCCACGTGTCCTAAAAGAAAATTGAAGTGGATCAAACTATAAATAGTAAAAGAGAATTACTAAATCTCTTGGAAGATAGAATAGGTCAAACTCACGATGAAAGTGGCATGGGCCACTGCTTTGTGAATAAGTCCCAATAACATAGAAATTATCATAAAGAATAAACAACTGGGGTCTTGCCAGCTGTTTCTCAATGGACTAATATGTACATAAGAAACTAAAAAAAAAAAAAAAATCAAACCTCTGAAATTTAAAGACCCAATCCAAAAATGAGCATCTGAAGTATATAGGTACTTCTCAAATGAACATATAAAATAGCAAATAAACAAAAGAAAAATGTTCAATATCACTTGTCATTCAAGAAATGCAAATTAAAACAATGCTGAGTTTCATCTCATCCTCAAAAGGACGGATATTATCAAGAAAACCAACCAATAGAAAATTCTTTTGGTTTTGTGAAGGAAAAAGAACCCTTCTCCACTGTTGCTTGGAGTTTCGACTAGTACAACAGCTGCGGAACACATTGTAGAGACTCCTCACAAACCTAAAGCTAGAGGTCCATTCAACCCAGATATTGCCATTTTTGGTATTTCCCCCCCAAAACACTGAATGTATCCTACAACAGCCATATATGTCCACTCATGTTTTGTTGTCTTGTTTTACCTGGTACCAGGGATTAAACTCAGGACCTTGTGCTGGCCAGCAGGTGCCTATGTCACTGAACTGTCTCCCTGGAAACCTCCGTGATAAGTTAGGGACCACTGAACAGTCTAAATTCCCGTGAAGGGCATTATCTCTATGTATATCTAAACTGCATCTGTACAGTGAAATACACAGCAACATTGTTCCTAGGATCTAAGTCAAATGTAAACTTTTGGTATTCTATTTAAATTAAGTTGCGTTTTGGGACATTGACACTCCTTGCCATTACCTTTGCTGACTGACTTCTTTGTTCACATTATTGCCATACAGTTGTCTTTTGTTCAGCTCCCAGTACTGCTTGCTTGTATGCTATGCATTATTCTTATTGTAGTGTTTACAATAATGCATTTTTTTTAAGTTTATAGGAATTTTATTAAACTTATAATTTCCCTATTTTATAGTTTGTATCTTTACACGTTTCTTAAAAAATTAAATTCTTAACAAATTAAAGATGGTCTTTCAGCTAAAGTCTGACCAATCCTTAATCATGATTTCACCAGACAACTCATGGTATCTCAGAAACATATTTCTGTAAATTGTGCGATTATATTTCCGACAAATCCAGAGTTGCTAATAATATAAATGAATACTAATATATAAAACCCATTAAAATAGGATGCATAGATTTTGATAAAATGGCAAACTGAGTGAGCTGCCAGCCCCCTTCTCCCACACCCCAGCCAAGACGGGCCTCAAAGGCATGATGAAGCTGGTGTGGCACCTGCCTCAGTTACTTTTTCCTCCTTGCTGGGACAAACATTTCATTTCTGACTCCCCAAATCTCTCTTTTCTTTTTAATGTTCATAGTGCGTGTTCAGGAGGTTGGGGCATCGATGGGTCACATCAGTGTCCTTTTCTTGACCCCTTTGCTTCCCTCAGTCCCGCCTCTCTGCAGCTCCTGGTTCCTTTCCCATTTAAAAAGACCCTCCTACTCTCTGTCTTTCTCTCCTATTATCTATCATTTATTTTGACTTTTCTGTACACTTTGAGTTTCTCATATAAAATACCCATATGATATTTAATCTTCTGAGTATGGTTCTTCACAGTTAATATTAAGGTGAGCCAGCTACCCCTCTTTCAGGTATTTCCTGAAAGAGTTAAAGTCATATTTCAGTGACGCTTAAATTCTCATGTATACAGCAGTGCAATTCATAATAACTAAATCTTAGAAGTCACTTATACGCCCCATCAAGAGATCAATGGATAAGAAAATGTGTTTACACAAACTATTCACTTTTGTGATAGTCTTTTTACCCCGATTATACAGATAAGGAAAAAGAGGCATGGAACTACTGATGACCATAACCTGTGCTACAGTATCCATGGCCTTAAATAAACTTTGCCCTTCTGACTACAAATTGCATAATCATGTCATCTGTTCAGTCTCTCACCTTTTAGCCACCCTTGTCCCCACAGAATGTTCCCTTGTAAGACTCTTTTTCATGCTGCTACAATCTGTAAGTTAAGAAAACATTTGACGTGGGACTCCCTAGCCTCCTTTGCTTCTAAATTGGATCAGAGCTGATTATCCCAACAGCATACCTGCTGTTATCCGTGGGTGAGGGGGTGCCTGGCTTCTACAAAGTGCTCATTTTCTCATTTTCCTGAGCTACACCTCCAAGCACTCCCCTAAGAAACAGTATATGTAGGTTTAAAGTAGTAAGTCTACAGGTATTTAAGTCATTTTTACTATACCTCAACAATTTAATTCCTAAAGAACTCAAGTGTGAATTTTAGGTTTAAAAATATGTTTAATGAACTCTGAAAATCATTTTAAAGAATCTAAAGCTGGGCATGGTGGTGCACGCCTATAATCCCAGCACTCAGGAGGCTGAGGCAGGAGGATTGGTGTGAGTTCCAGACCAGCCTGGGCTACAAAAGTGAGCTCAAGGCCAGCCTCAACTGCATAGTAAGACCCTGTCTCAAAAAGACAAACAAAAAATAATAATAATAA
>PVJA010000710.1:93788-107444 GCA_004027025.1 Myocastor coypus
AGAGAGAGATAGAATATAAAAGCATGAATTCTTTCTATAGACCAATAAAAAGCAGTCCAGGCTCATCCTGAGCACTGATGTACTACAAGCTAGTGGCAATCCTCTTGTTTCACCCTCCTGAGTTCTGGGTTTACAGATGTGTACCTCAGACTTTCTTTGAATATATTGATTTAGAGAAAATAAAGCCTCTGAAACATTAGTGTATTTTTTCCAAACTCATTTCTGCAGGTAGTTTTTTGGAGATATTCTGTTCATTTTATATTTAATTCTCTATTTATTTACTGTTATCATTTATCATATGGCTAGATGTTTTTATGTTTGAGGTTCCCAGTTGTTTGTAGTAAAGCACACAGCATATGGGAAGCTGTCAGGAAGGATTTTCTTGAATATTACCCACCTGAGTGAAGTTACAATTTTTCACACAAGGAACAGAAGATGTGCCAACTCATTATTATAGGATCATTCCAGAGACCACGTAGCACAACAGGAGATTCTGCCTTGCCCTGAGAACTCCCACTAATTGACCTGATCATTTAACTTCCCACTCTAGGTTCTCAATCTTAAAGCTAATATTACTCATGTAAAAACTATCAGGTCAACTTTGAAAACTTTGTCTTCACCTATTCAGGTGTTTTTAATAATGATGCCATTATTAAAAGGCACAGTATTTGACCTAGAAAATTATTCCAGTATTTTTGTATGTGCTTCTTATATTTAATCCTAAGAGTATGTTTGAAATATGTTACCAGACACTTTCTTGTGGTGCATCAGGGAAGAGAACAGGCCCAAGGACTGTGGGAATTTCCCTGAGGCTGCCTGCTAGGCTCCTTGTTGGAAGAGAGGAGCATCAACATTGGGATCTTCACATCATTAGAGACACTGCAGTTTGAAGATACAGAATAAGCATGCTCTTCCTTGAGTTGCCCACACTGTCTAGCTTCCATGGACAAAGACAAAAACTGATCCTTTGCTAAATCATAATATATTAAGTGATCTCAATTTTAGAAATATTTTTACGTTGGTAAAAAGAGTTGTGATGCATTTGCACTTGTCAAAGATGAATAAAGTACACTCACAGCAACCTGACTTTTGATAAGGGAAAGGATTTGTGAAAAATGAACTACCATGAAAACCAGAAAGTTAACTGTGAACAGAACCATAAATAGGTCATAAGGACAACAGAAGAATGAAGGAAATGAGTATTGGAAAACGATAAAATCCAACATTTTATCATCACATTTAACATTTCAATTTTAGAAAAGTAAGTTGTTATCTATTGAAGATTCTAAACAGATAAATGGTGATCATGATAGCAAATCTGATAGAACCTTAGTTTAATAAGACAATTACTATTCCATACAGTCAAGGTTAAAAACAAAGACATCTTGGAGAGGAACCTGCTCAAATTGCTTGAGGAACTTTCTGAGACTGTTAATTTAGAAACCATTTGGACAAAACATAAAGGACTGGTTAAAAGAGTCATGTGCCCCCCCATCTAATTTCCCTACTGCTATGAAATATAATGATTTTTACATCTTTCTCTTGAAGTGAATATAAAAAGGGACTTTCCACAGTGAGTATTTCAGATAGAAAAGTATTGAGGAAAATATGCAACCATCTTACCGTACTATTTAGTGCTTGACTTTTTTTAAATTATTACATTTTGTGCTATATCTTTAAAGAAATGATAATATGCTTGCTCATACATGTGTCCCATAGAACTTTCTGTTAAGGAATGAAGTATTGATGACTCGTTAATTTCACACATTACCAATCATCAATTATTTCTTGTACAGGGCCAATTTTCTTGAAAAAATAAATATAGCAGGTTGATCTTGTTGTATATTGTGTATATGTGTGTGTCTGTGTGTATCTAATATTGTTTTGCAAATTTTGAAGTGATCATAGGGCCATTCAGATAACTCAGCAGACTAAGGCACCTGCTTAGGCAGAGCACAGGGCCTAGGCTTCGATCCTCAGAGTGCTGTGCTGGCCCTGAACGTGATCGAGACCAGGCGCGATGCCACGTGCCTATAATTCCAGTGCATGGGGGGTTGTAAACAGGAGGAACACCATGAATCTGATGTATGTAGTAAGACCCTGTAGATCCTGTACTAAATACATTTTTTTAAAAAGTGATGATAAATTTGTTTATTAGAAAAAGTATAGCTCCGCGGCACAAGTGCCTGCTGGGCAAGTGCAAGGTCGTGAGTTTGAACCCTGGTCCCACAAAAAAAAAAAAAAAAAAAAAAAAAAAAAAAAAAAAAAAAAAAAAAAAAAAAAAAAAAAAAAAAAAAAAAAAAAAAAAAAAAAAAAAAAAGAAAAAGTAACTAGGGATGATTTCTCTCGAGTTCTCAAATATGATCATCTACTTTTAAACTTTTCTCAGGCCTTGTTTCATGGTGCAGTTAAGAACTAGAATCATGGGCATTATTATATTTCCAGGTAGAGTTTTTATAACCACGTTTTAAAGTGAGGAATGAAATTTAATATTATTCTACTATACCATTCCATTAAAATACTTAAAATCATGATATGAATCATTTGATCCGTCTTAGTCATTGTTCAAAATATTGTAAAATTATTTCTTGCATTCATAGTATCAGTAAATATGACAATGTTGAGAACAACCTATGCTAATAACCTTATTGATTGATTAAGAATGTTCATTAGAATGAATAACTGAAAATTTCAATATTTGATAAGCTTCTAATGATTTTCTTGTTGATATGTCTTTAGATATGCTACT
The DNA here is from genome assembly GCA_004027025.1 of Myocastor coypus. Classification (NCBI taxonomy): domain Eukaryota; kingdom Metazoa; phylum Chordata; class Mammalia; order Rodentia; family Myocastoridae; genus Myocastor; species Myocastor coypus. The sequence continues at coordinate 96,538 of PVJA010000710.1, forward strand.
TTAGAAGAACAGAGAATGAATACATGATAATGTTCTACAATTTACTCCTAGACTCCCCATCAGCATTTACTAAAGGCAGAGTCATGGATTTATTACTGAAATAATCTTAGGCTAATTCAGAAGCTTTTGTTTTCTATAAAAGAAAAAGACAGTAGTACGACACAAGGCTTATTTTAGTTTTATAATTTTACCTTATCTTACCTCAAGGTTTTAAGCTTTTGCATAACTGTTTATGTGAGATAAAAAGCTATCTGTTTGATACACAGGGAAGTATTGAGGCCTGTATTAATCAGACATCTCTAAAGAAACAGAAACAGAGATAAATGGATGATAGTCATGCATACATACCTACATAGCTACAGACAGACAGACAGACAGACAGACAGACAGACAGACAGACAGACAGAGATAGTACTCTATTATGTGTAGTGTAGATATTGTGTAACTTAGGGAATAGAAAGGTGACTGAGAAATTCTAAGGGACTGTTGTGCCACAGTTTTGGGAACCTGAAAAGCCAAAGTCTGAATGGCTGGCTCCAAATTCAAGTAAGTTTATCTATGTCAGCCTTGAGTGCAAAATCTACCGAAAGTATTCAAATAGTTTTAGGTTATAATATTAAAGTAGGATATTTTTTTTTAATTTTCAGGAAGCCTCATCTTTTACTTTAGTGATGTTATTTTTATTAGTTTGGTTTGCAGCACATAAAGATTCCATTCTTTGAGGGAGGCAGGGCATGTGCACAGCGTATCTTGATTCTCTTTCCAACCACTTCCTTCTCCTCCTTTTTCTCTCCATCTCTTGACATATTTCCCACTTAAGCAGGATGAGCTTCCTTATTTTTTCTGAACTTTTCATTTTTAATGTACAATGTTCAGGATGTAACTACGCAGCTCAGAACTACGGTGATCCTCACGTCTTCAGTCTGCCCTGCACTGTGATTAGTGGTGTATGCAACCATTCCTGGACCCGGTCGCCAGCTCAGCATGTCTGGGGGCAAGGCCAGTGGGGCATGTGGCACTGGGGATCAAACCTCAGTCCACATTTCCTTATTTTGAAACATCTTTTATTTTCTAATTTTCAGCTACTTGCAAGAGCCCTACTCACAATATTGAAGGTAAACTTGTTACCTTAAATTCATCGAATTATCAATATTAATCAAATTGCTGCATAACTTAAACAAAATTGTATTTCTTTAATTTCTTAATTAAACCATTAGGACATGGTAGATGCTATTGGTTATACTCAGCACGGTGAATAACACATGCACATAACAACCCTGACTATAAGGCAAAAGCTAGACTAGTGTTTCAACAAATGACTGTACCAGAGTCTCATCACTTTAGGGTACAAAATTAACCACAATAAGTCCATAAAGAAGCTACTAAGTCATTGGCTTTCTTTTATTTTCTTACAATTCAGTCTAGGACATAGTCAAAAAATAATATTTGAGGTTATGGATCTAACTAATGTTGTTGTTCTATGATATTTCCAAATAAAAACATAAATAATAATGATTGAGACCTAGCTAAACAAGTGTTGATGTTATTGGCATACCTTTTGAAGATTAATTTCACAATTATTTTAAGGCACTCAAAATGATTCATAGGTACAACTTAGACAAGTAAGCAGTGCTAAAGGAAATTGATTCTTCTCCTGTCTACATTTATAAGCTTAAGTAAAAATTTGTACAATTAACTATATTATTCCAAAAAAATTAACTGCATTTTTCAACTTGTCAAAATTTGAGAAATGAAATGACAGCTTAAACTCTATTTAATATATTTATAATTCAATTGTCTTTGCCTTTCAATTATATACATATATATGTATATATATATATATATATATATGTGTGTGTGTGTGTGTGTGTGTGTGTGTGTGTGTGTGTGTGCGTGTGTGTGTATGTGTTCGTGTATGTGTGTTTGTGTGCCTAGAGTGATGATATATAATACCTACAATGCTTATATGGAGCATATACTATTATATTTATATGTATGAAGCATATCTAATATATATAAAATGTATGTGACTTTAATATTATTACTGTTAGTAAAAATCCTTTATTGACTTAGATAATTTCATGATCTATTTTCTATGAGACCTATTTTTGCTATAAAATTGGTTTACATACCTTTAAATCATTCCTGGATGGTAATGGACAAGATATTTTTACTTCTATCTTTCAGAGTCTTAAAAGATATCTTTAATTTTTGGGAAGACATGATTGGTGAGCATTTAACTTTCCAACATGGCACACAATATTCTATCAGCTTCTTTGCTGAAATTTCATTTGCATTATCTTTTCTGCTCATCTATCTTTTTTCAATTCTCTTTTACTTTTAGGTGGGAATAAAGCTTAAGTGCAAGGGTGTTTTAGATCTTCAATTCAGTTAAAGTCAAATTGGAGACTGAGAAATCTTGGTACAGATTTTAAATATGTCACTACTTGAAGCATGTCAAAATTTGAGAAATTGAAATGACAGCTTAAAGTCTGTTTATTATATTTATAATTCCATTGGTTTTACCATCCTATTTTCTAAGATTTACAAATATCTTTTGAACAGTTTTTTCCAAGTTATTTAAAAAATTTAAACGTGAGAAGGTGACCTTAAATCTATAGTGCTCTGCTACATTCCTCTTCATACTTAGATTCATAAAGTTTGCTTGTAGAAATTCAGACAATTTTTCTTTAAGTGCATTTTCAATATTTATATGTTATATATAAATATATATGGAATATATATTAGCAATGTACATATACTATAAATATATTAGAATATATAATACATTAGCAATAACATATACATGAATATATATACATACATATATATTTTTTTCCAGAAGAAAAAAATTTAAAAATTATTATTTAATATGCTTGAAAAATAAGGGCAACAGAGTCTGATTATTTGTGAATAATATTTGTGTATTTGCTATACGATTTGCATATGGTAATAGAATAATTTTTCTATTATGCTTTTGTCTGTTTTTATTAACTACCATTTTCTTAAGATCTTTGTTTCTGACTTATATAATATTAAAGGAATAAAAATACATATAACATTACTGTAGTGTCCCATTTTAGCATTATTATTAATAGTTTTATTTCCTAGATTGTTTTAATATTGGGATATTTCCTCTGAATATTTTACCTTTATTAATGATTTTATTATAAAGCCCTTTATGAATAATAAATTTGTTCTATATTTGGTTCTCTACTACAAGGTGCTTTCTGCCATTATAAGTAACTCTGTAATCCATTTTATTTTTGCTCCATTCCAGAATAACTCTCATTCTTTTGTTCCGTAACAGCTTTTTTTTGTCAAGTTAATATTTTTTAATGTGGAATTTTTAATCTTCTATTATCATGACTTTATAGTGCACATTTCAAATTTCAATATAGTTCTTTGTTAAAAATCATAAATGCTTTAATTCTGTTAACTTTCCCTAATTTAAGTTAAAAATCACTTCCTTAGTACTTCAGTAATGTTCTAGTACGTTGAAACAAGGTAATATCTAGTATAAGCGTCATTTGAAAATTTGCAGTAAGGTGTTCATAAAGGGTTTTTTGAATTTTATGAATAATATAACTTTAATAAATGCCTATCTTGATTGATTTTAGATTTTGTGATTCATAAAGTCACCCTGAGTGAAATTTAATAACACATTTGTTATAGCTCTTAATTCCAAAATAACTGAAACATAAAGAATTTAAAAACTTCAAAACTAATAGACCAAATAAATTATTTTTTGTAAATTGCTTATTTGTCACACACTGTTTTCTCAGAAAATAAGAGCTAGGGAATACATGTTTTTTTCTCATGTCACTGATTCATTAACCATCAGTCATTTATTATACACTAGGCCTTGGTAAGTAAATATAAGAAAAAGAAAGAAAACTGGAACAAATGTAAAACTCTTGATTTCCACAATACAGAGGAAAGATAAATAATTGATAAAATATCACCTATCTTCCTTAAGGACAAGATAAGAGAATAACATGGTGGGAAGTGATGAAGGGACTGCCGAAAAGAGGTGCTTAAGGAAGCGTTTCTTGGAGGAAATGACATTTGTGCTGAGCCTTGCATATTACATAGAAGCAAGTCTGGAAGGACAGCTTCCTACACGAAGGCAGGGCTAGAGCTGGGACCCTCCACTGCAAAGTTCTTGGCGTGTTTAATTCTTCGAAGTTGTGCAGTTGTGGCTTAGAGACAAAGCGAGGGCCTCCACATGAACCCAGGTTCTATTAAATGGAACAGAGCAGTCTCACATCTCCTCAAAATGTGCAGAACAGAATTAAATTTTGCTTTTTTAATGAATTCATGGTCAGCGACTATAATTCCCTTGAAAGAAAGAAAAGAAGGAAGAACTACTCCTGAACCAAAGTGCCACTGTGAAGGACTTGTTCTTATCACTTCTGGAAGATAAGAGAACTGGAATAAGCTGCATTAAGTTTTAGAAGCTAAGGTTGTGTATTGGCACATGCAAAGCTATCACCAGTGAAATGTTAAAATGTTCCCATCTGACTTCTGATAAAAAGAAAAAATGAAGTGGAGCTATGCGATCCCATTCCAATAATTAGGTAATGTTATATATATATACCAAAAGTTTTATTCCCATGAGTAGTTGTTAAAGCTCTCAGCCATCACTTCCATAGTATGATACTATGATACTTCCATTATAAAATACTACGTATGTCTTCACAGGCTGAAAGGGAGACCCTCCTGATGGCTTTGATAAGGCTCAGGAATACATCAGAAAAGCCTATACTAAGGATATGCAACTGACCTTTAGATATTACAAACAACTGCTAAAACCTGAGGGTTGTCTCTCATGAACAGGAAGAAAAGTATAAGGGTCCTCAGTTATAAAAGTACCAAGAAAACTATCTGCCAAAAACTACGTGAAGCTTAGTTTGGCCAACAGCTCCTGCTCAGCTTCAGGAGCTTAGGAGGATTTCCCCCCAGCCAAGCTTCCAGATGAGAACAGTTTACCTTATAGTTGGATCACAGTTTGATGGAAGGCTGAACAGAAACTCCAGCTAAACTCTAACTAGACTGTTTTAGCCCTGAAAATATAAAATTAATATTTTCAAGCCCCTAAATGTGTAATATAATTTATATATCAAAAGAGAGCTAATACAGGCTTATTCAGTACTTTGTACTAGGCCAAATATTTAGAGTGTACCAGAAGCTTGGTTTACTTGGGCATACATTTTTAAGATTTTAAAACATAGTTTAACTTGATTAATTCCTATTTTCTGTGTTAAGTGTTCACAATTCCTTTCTATTTAAATAATTTAGAAAAGATTCAAGTGCTGGTAATATAGTTCAGTGGATTAAGCATTTGCTTAGGTAAATGTAGGGGCCAGGGTTAAATGCCTGGCACCACATACCTCACCAGCTCCATTCTCAGGCATGCTGAACTAGTGGTGGAGTCTGGGCATGGTGGTGCACGCCTGTAATCCCAGCACTAGGGAGGCAGAAATGAGGAGGATCACTAAGAGCTTAAGCTGTATATTGAGAACCTGCATAGATACACACACACACACACACACACACACACACACACACACACACGTAGAAAACTTAAAATAGAAAAGATTCAAAATGTGAAAAAAAAAATTACAAAGATACAGAATTTCAAAATAAGATAGTAAATGAACAATGGGTGCTATATTGTATATTGTTATCTTCAAAGTGTTTGTTCAGATTACCAGACATAAACATGTAAAACTGGTCAAGAAAAAAATTAAACATTAACTGTTCCTTTCAAAAAACCAATATATATATATATATATATATATATATATATATATATATATATATGTACAGTTCCTTTCTTCTTACTTTTCGCTTTTCCCTAATAGATTTTCCCCCTTAAAAGAGTTTTTACTTTTGGATTTTTTGGGTGATATTGGTACTTGGATTTGAGTATTAGGATTATTTATTTACTTACTGCTTTTATTATGGGGTCTTTCTAAATCAGCTAGATTGCTGCCTCAGCGACAGAGTACTAGAGTTACAAATAGGTGCCTGAGAGAAACTATACAAACGTTCCTTCAGTAATGGCTTTATCTTCAATCACCAAATGTTAAGTTGTGATCTCTGAAAAACTACAAAGACGATTCAGTTTTGGATGAACAAAATTCTGAATTATTTGTAACTTTTAAAATTATCCCTGTTAGCAATTACACATAGATGAAAAAGCTAGATATTGTAATATGATTCAAAGACAATATATCATCAAATATTGACTATATTTCCTATCAACAATGGATACCTCTAATTATTCATTTGTCATATCATGTACAATCTCAAATTATAAAATTTAGTCCAGTTGATTACAATCTAGTTATCAACCTAGACAAGTGCTATATTTATACTCATAATGACACCTGACAATGTCAGATAATATCTGTCTTTTATAGCAAATCAGATAAGAAACAAATTAATCAATACAAAAGAGCAAAGACTTCAATAAAAGTTTTCACCTATAAAAAAGTATAAAACATAAGTCTTTCTTAGATAAGTTGTAATTCAATGGATCTATAAATCATTCTTATTTTTTCCTATTAAAAATTGCCAGATTGAGAGAAATGATAGAATCCACTGTACTTTTGTTTCCATCAGCATTTCTTTGACGGTTTTCCTAAAACAAGAGCAAGTTGTTTATTGTTTAAATTCTGCATTGAATGCAAAAGGGAGACTTTTATATTTGCTCCAAAAGGATTTTAAAAATCTGTACAAATAAGCTGAATTTCCTATAACTGCTGCCCACCATTCAGTTCCAAGGTAGAGGATTTGATTGAATCCAATTTCATATCTGACTTTCTATAGCAGCATCAACACAACAGCTTTAATTAATTCAAATGGACATATTTCATACTCAAAAATAAAATGGAAAAAAATTAATGTGCTCAAAATTTCAGCATTCTGGAGGCAAAGGCATGCACTCAAATGGGTTAGTAGAATAGATAGGGACACGTCCCAACTAAACACGTCCTTTCTCTAGCTGGAGGTAGAGTAATCTTTGAATTCTTCAGTATTTTAGAGAAAAATATATACAACTACTGGTATAAGATTGGTACAAAAATGTCCACAAGCATCAATGATAAGAAAAATGAGATGCCCTTGAAGAGTCGTGGAGGACTAACAGGTACCCTTTAATGTTGATTAGAGAATAACCTTGGAAGTATTACAAAGAACCATGGTAAAAGAAAATGAAATATGGTGTTTAATGATTCGTTTCCTTTTTAAAATTTTAACTTTTAATCTAATGCCTCTTTAAATTATATTATATTACAAAGTTATATAAACATTATGGCCCTGGGAAAATCAGGCATGCAAAAGAATGCAATTGGACCCCTACCTTACAATACACACAAACATGAATACAATAGTGGGTAAAGGACATAAATACGTGAGATGAAACTAAGAATTCCATTAGACAACATAAAATTAAAGACAACCTATTGACAAAGGCACAGGATATACTTATATTGCCCCTGTATGCAAAGAAATTCAGGCAGCCCAGCAAAAATAAGTAAACTAAAATGTACAGCAAAGGGCCAGGGAGATAGCTCATTGGAATAAGTGATTGCCTGGTAAGCACAGGGTCCTGAGTTCAATCTCAGTTCTGCAAAAATAAATAAATAAATAAATAAATAAATAAATAAATAAATAAGCAAAAATTATAATCAGAATGAAACACTAGTCCAGGAAGCAGGAAAAATTTGTGCAATATGCATTATATAAGGAGTTAATATCCAAACTTCATGTATCCTTGTAGGAGTTAATGTCAAAAGTATATAAAGAAATCATACAATTTACTAGTAGGGAAGCAAATTAAAGTGTTGGGCAAGGAGCTGAATAACCTTTCTTAACACCAAATGGTCAACAGGTAGTATTATGAAATGGTGGTCAATACCATTAATCATCAACCAGTTCCAAATGAAGCAGAAAGGTATCAGTTTGCTTTTGTAAGAATGGTTGCTACCAAACAGCCAAGGTGATAAGCGCTGGTGTGTGTGTGTGTTATAAAAAGCGAATTCTTTCACACTGTTCATGGCAAAGAAAGCAGTATAAGATTACTAAAAAATTAAAATCAGAACAACCATTCGATTCAGCAATCTCTCTTCTGGGAATGTAAACACAAGAAATGCTATCAGGACATCATAAAGGTATCAGTAGCTCCATGCTCTTTGTAATGTTATGAAGAATAGCCAAGATATGGAAACAAATTTAAACATCCATTAACAGAAAAGTAGATAAAGGAGCAGTGATTTATATACACAAAATATTCAATTCTAAACAGGAGATATAGCCATCTGATCCAGTTTGAAAGAGCCTAGAAAGTGCTATACTCAGTAAAATGTCAGACACAGAGTGGAATATATTGCATTTTCCTACTTGTATGTGTAATCTAAGAAAAGAATGAAAAAGAAACTATGTAAAGATAAAAAATGAAATATTGGTTATCAAGGACTGGGTGTGGAGCCTGGGGAGAGGAGGAACTGAAACATGGTGGACAGAAGAAGCAGTACCATATGTGGCATGAGCATAGCAGGTGAACAAGTCCAGGGACTCCACGCACAACAGGAAGTCAGCAGTTAACAAGGGTTGCTGCGCTTAGGATTCATCTTTTTGTTTTGTTGGGTTTTTTTTTTTTATTTTATTTTAGGGAAGGGTCTATAGGGTGTTCAGGGTCTCACTACTAGATTAGACTCTTAGTGATCAGCCTGTTTACAGCCTCCCAAGAGCTGGGATCAGAAGCATGCATCACTGCACCCAGTCTCAATTATCGTTCAGCACTTCCCAGCGGCAGGGCCAGAATGGTAGGCCCAGTGATGAAGCCCCTGGCCTCTGTGCCTGCTTACACGCAGTTTAAGCTGCTGAGCTATTTGGTCAGTCCTAAGATTCATGTTAAATAATTACATTTCAGCTGCCATTGTCACAGAACAAATTAAAAAGCTTTCACTGTGTGAGTTGATGAATGTTTACTTTCATGGGTCTAGCACCCTGATCTTTATTTATCCCAGAATAAATTATACAATTTAATCAAACACAAAAAATTTATTTTAATAGTAAGGAATATCATGTGCCTATTCATGGACACTTGGATACTTACAAACTAAAATGCCGGTAAAAATTAGTTTCTCAGAAAATATTCTCTCGCTATTTTCTCATTTGTTTCATTACAATGAATATAAAACCAAACCTATTAAAACATTTGCAACTGAACATGAGCAGATGTTAAGGGCATTTTTGGTTTGTTCTGTTTGTTCGTTGAACATTGACAGCTGTCACTGTGAAAGGAGTGAACACTAAAATACTCTGGAAAACACATGCTTGAAACAAAAACCTATATATTGCCAATCTAGATGTTCTCTAAATTTGCCGTAAGATTCACAACAATAGTTTAATGTTTAAAACTTTTACACATTTTGCTATAGGCTGAAGGCCTTATTCTCACAACTAAAGAATATAGTTTCTATCGAGAGAAACTGTAATTGCCTATGTATACTTCATCCTGCTGCTGCTGGTCAATTATACTGGAAAGTGAACCTATCATAAAATTAGACACATTGCACTGCAGTACATCAGCCTTACATAGTATCCTAACAAAAAATGGATTCTTTTACAAATATGTTTGCTTTAACATATAAAACTTTGAAATGAATACATATAGCCATTGGTTGACTTGTGCCACTCATACGAACCTTGAGACTTGGAAGCAATAAGGTCAGAAAATTTCATAAAGATTTGTGCCTAAGGAGAGTCACCTAGAGAGATAACATTCTTTCAGGCTTTCACAAAGAACAAACTGGTCAACCAATATCTGTGGCTCATCCAGATGGCTGATACTGACACAAGATCTACAAAACACTGTACATAGTTTTGAGGTAAGTCTTGAGGGGATTTGACTGAGTTTGTCAGATACAAAGGTTGCATGTTTTGTTATATGGGTCTTGCTTTAGCATGGACTTAACCAAACAGGAGAAAAGCATAAACATGATACATAAAAAGTAAAACTAGATAAGTATGCTGAGATGTAAAGGGCTCAAATCAACATCTTCCAACCTTGCCAGTTCTGCTGGTAATCAATTGATATCATGGAATATTGAACTCTGTATACAACTACTTTCTCTTAGTTCAATGAGAAGAAATATTTGTACCAATAATTTTTAGAAATGTTATGACATGTGCACTCTGTGCTCTGAACAACTAACTACTATGAAGACAACAATAAGTGCAGTATTAATTATTGTGGCTGTCCTATCATGTTTTGAAACTGTCTTGCTATTTCTTATTAAAACTAATAAAAATGAAAAAAGATGAATAACTTAAGAAAAAGATTATTTCAATATTTAGAAAGAAGCACAAATTTAGAACCAATTGTTGTATTCTAACAAAAGTAAACTTTTCTCTTGGGTCTGTAAGATGGCTCAGCAGTCTAAAGCACCTGGTTAGGCAAGCTTAGGCAACCACAGGGACCTGTGCTTGGTGCTGGTTTGATCCCTAGCACCACATGCTGTGCCACCCTACTCCCCGGGCAGGCTGGGTTGGCCATAACATTTAAAAATAAATAAATAGATAGATAGATAAACTTTTTAAGAAAATCACTCTCTATACTCTGCCAACTGAGTTGTATGTCAGAAACAACTCAAGTAATCATATTTAATAAAGTATAAATTCGCCAAGAATAAATAGAATAAACCATGGCATAAACATTATTCTATGGACGGAATTATCCAGAATTTAACAGTAAGATATTACATTTCTAAATAAATACAAAACAAATAACATTTTCAAAGCAAGTAATGAGAGAATTAAATACTAATGAATTCACAATAATGGAAACGTTATAGGAATTCTTATAATAGAAACCATAGGAGATATAATCTTGA
>PVJA010000710.1:107544-130044 GCA_004027025.1 Myocastor coypus
ACAGGTAAACAGACAAGCAGGCAGACAAAAACCTAAACATACAATGAAATTTAACGTGGGAGCAATGGGTGGTAAAAATCATTGGTTAAGAAAACAATCACAAGGCACAAGGGATGACAGTACAATTAGGAAGCTGAGGCAGGAGGATTGGCACAAGTTCAAGACCAGCCAGGGCTACACAGTGAGTTCAAGGCCAGCCTGAACTACAGGCTGAGACCCTGTCTCAAAAATGAAATGAAGAAAAACAAAATCAAAACAGCAACTTGTAGAGTTTTAGAATGTTTTATATTAAATTATATAGAATTTTTTTTAAAGATGTAGGACATTTGAATACAATGGTGACATGTTTTTTAAAGTTTCTAAAGCCAATCCTCCTCAAATTTAATATACATAGTAATACATGGGGTTCCTACAAAACCATTGCTTCTGATGCAGTAGATAACACCAGCACTGTCTGCAGCCCACAGCTTGTGAAACCAGGGCTTAAAATTCTCCTATTATTTGAAATGGGATCATTATACCAAACACGACATGGCAGGATGGCATTTGTGAGTTACAATAGCTAGAGGTGCATCTTACAATTCTCAAGAATCTCAAAACAGTAGGTCTAGAATGTAGAAATAACAAGATAAAGATGAAAACATAGCAGAAGTGCTAAGTAATCCCAAATAATAACAGAGAAAGAGTGAAAAGTAAAGTGTATAGTGAAAATGTTACAGGAAACAAGCAGCACTAAAATTTAATATTAAATTTAGACACATTTAATGAACTAAAGCTTCAGTGAATGATAGATATTTTCCAATTAAGCATAATGGTAAACTTTGTAATTTTTGGAAGACATTGAGCCTCAGAAAAGAGTATACAATGACAAGCAGTAGAAAAGGTGACTTTAGAGAAATAGTCATTACTAGCAATAAAGAAAAATTGCTTTTAATACTATAGGAACCAATCTACCAGGGAGATGCACAAATTCTTACTTAATAGTAATCTACTATCATATCATAAAATGTTTATATTGTAGAAGAACTTAAAAGAGACATACCTGAATACATAAACTTAGTGAGGTTCAACATATTTCATAGATGGATGTAGAGATTACAAAATTTTATACAACTTCGAGTTAACAGACATACATGGCATACTTTACAAATTTCAGAACACACATTATATTAGTGCAATCTGAGAGTATTTGTATAAAGTGAAAGCATTAGCAAACTTTAAAACCGTTACACTGAAATGAAGCAAGGAAATTATAGAGAGCCCTTAGGAAACAATTGCTCTTCTTTCAAGGAGAAACCTCCACAGAAAACAGAAAGGTAACTCAAAATTCTTCAAATATGTAACTCAGTCTCTTTTTTATTTTCCATTCTGTGAGTGTAAAGCTGTTCAGAGTATGTACTGATGATATTCTGGCTTCGCACAGGATCTGGACTGATTTTACCATTTTCATTGCACTTTCCGTGAGTTTGAGGTTTTTTTCTTTCCTCCTTTTGTTAAGGCTAGCTAGGCGCTAATCAGTTCTTTCTTTGTAAGAACCCACTCTGATTCAATAATTTTCTACAGTCTGAAATGTATTCATTTCTGCACTGATCTTTATAATGTTCTGCCTTACAAAAGCTTTGGGCTTCATTTGCTGTTCCTCTTCTAGAAGCTTGAGGTGCAGCATTAGGATTTTTATTTGTGTTTGTTCTGTTTTTCTGATATGAGAATTTACTACTATAAATTTCCTCTTAGGACTGCTTTTATTATGCCCCAAAAGTTCCAGTATCTTGTATTTTTAAATATTATTTTCTTTTCTACTTCAATTTCATCTGTGAAATACTGATTGGTCAGGGAGGTAATAAATTTAGATGTGTTTTTGAAATTTTTATGGATTCTTTTACCATAAATTTCCAATTTTATTACACTATTGTCAGAGAGCATATATGGGATAATTTCAGTTCCTTTGCACTGACTAAAGTAAGGGTTAGTATAAGGTTAGTATAAGGGTTAGTATAAGGTCTGTTTTACAGAATTCCCTTTGTGCTCCTGAGAAGAATGTGTATACTCTTGTTTGGTGGAACACTGTAAACATCTATTAAGTCCACTTATTCAAAAGTTTGGTTCACTTTTGATATTTGTTTGCTGATGTTTTTTCTCTCTTTTTGTGACAATGGAGTGTTGCAGTCTTCCACTATAATTTTGTTAATTCTTATTTGATTTTTCATGTCTATTAATATTTTTCTTATATGGTTAAGTTCTTCTGTATTTGGTGCATGTATGTTTATGATTATCATCTTCTCCTTCTGACGTTTTCCAGTATCAAATCTGAAGTGACTATTTCTTTTGATCTTGGTTTGAAGTTCACATTACAAGAAAATTGAGTGGCTATTCCTGTTTCTTCTGTGTTCCTATTGCATGAGGTATTGTTTTCTATCCTTTCAGATTCAGTCTATGAGTTTCTTTTTTAATTAAATGTGTTTCTTATATGCAGCATATTGTTGTATCTTGTTTCTTGATCCATACTCTGAGTTCGTGTCTTTTAATTGGGAAGCTGAGGTCATTTACATTGATGTTTATAACTGATTAACTGACATTGGCTCATCTTTTCCATGTTACTTCCTCCTGCTTGGTTCTTGCTTTTAATCTCTGTTTAATTGCCTGCCTTGCCTGATGTTTTCTTTCTGTTGGTTTTTGGAATTGTGGTCATTCTTTACCCCTATAAAGGATATCTTTCAGGGCTGGCCAAATAGTTCAGTGGATTAAAGCACCTGAAAGCAGGTGCATGGGCCAGGGGTTCAATCTCTGGGCCTGCTGTGCTGGCCTCACGGCTGGGGCTCATTGAAACAGCATTTGAGACTAGACATGGTGATGTGTTCCTATAATCTCAGCTCTTGGGAGGCTGTAAACGGTGGATCACTGTGAGTCTGGTCTAGTAAAGAGACCATGAACACCCTGTAGGCCCTTCCCTAAAAATATAAAACAAAAGAAAACAATATCTTTCAATGCTCTTCATAGGGTTGATTTGTGGCTCATGAATTTCTTTACTTGTTCTTAGTCATGAAAGTATCTTATTTCTCCATTAATTTTAAAAGACAGTTTTCCAGGTGTATCAGTCTGGGTTGGAAACTGCTTTCTCTCACAGCATGAAACACTTCACTGCAAGCTCTTCTTGACTTGAGGGGTTTTTGCTGAATAGTCTGCTATGATTCTGCTTGGCTTTTCTTTATCAGTGATTTGTTTCTTTTCTCTGTTAGCTCTAATCGGTTCTTGTGTTGAATTTGCAGTATCTTGATTATTATACTTCTGGGTATAGATTTTTGTTGGTTGTAGCTAAATGAAGACTTATGCTTCAACTAACTGAATGTCAAATTCTCTTCCCATGTTTGGAGAAGTTTCTGCTATGATGTCTGCAAAAAGTATTACTATTATTATATTATTGTTATTATTATTATTATTATTATATTATTTGTATTGAGTCTCATTCTTTCATTGATACCAATTATTCTTATATTATTTTTCTTTGAATTCTCTTGAAGCTGTTAAGTTGTTGCTTCCTGATCCTTTGTTTTGTTTTTTTGTTTTGTTTGTTTTCTAGAAGTGTTTCTTTTCATGATTGCTAACTATGATCCTGTTTTCTAGGGTTGAAGGTCTGCTTTCAGTTGTACTCTGGTTAAGCAGCTTTCAATGGAATTATTACTTTTTTGAATATCTGTTAGAATCTGTTTTATGCATTCTATTTCTTTCCTACATTGATAATTCACAATTTCCATCAGCACCTATTTGTCTCTGTCTCTATTACAGAGTTGCTGAGCATTGCTTCATAAATGTTGACATATTTTTTTTCTACTTAAGAGGTTATTTTTGATAATTTTTCCTCTATAGTTTCATCTATTCCTTTCTTTACTTTAGTTGCTACTATTTCAGAAGTATCAGGTGTCTGCCTTCCATTTTCCTCTATCTCATTGTCTTCTGGACTTGTTCTGGGTAGGCTAGAAGTCTGTGATTGCATTTTGCTTCTGCATCTTGTCATTGTCTGTTTCATAGTTTTATATTGTTTGTTGTTTTGACCCTTTAAGATTTTATAATAGGTGGATTTATCACTACTAATATCTAAGCCTCTCTAGGCAAGGCTTGTTCTTCAGGATATCTTCTGTGTGCAGGAGGGTCTCAATTTGTGTCGGTTCCAAGATACTACATTTCCAATTAATTAAGGGTAAGATATTCATATGTGTTTAGCTCATCCCCCAGTCCTTTGATGCCAGGATATGGTGAGATTTTTACTTACAGAAATTGCCAGTATTGTTACAGAAGTGAGAACAACTTATTAAAATGGATATGACTTCCTAGCTAAAGTAGTATAATTACCACTGAAAGTATCATCAAGCACTGCTTACAAACTGACTTTAACTATTAACTTTATACCTTTAAACATGTTGTGAAGGACCACCTGACCAGCTCTCCTTGAAGGAAGAACGAATGTCTTTATTTTGACTGAGCCTGACACTATTTCCTTATATGGATATGAACAGCGCTAGCTAAGACTTCTATTTATCCTTTCAATTGGCCTTAAGCAATGTATATTGATTGGCCTAGCTGAGATACTCGTAATAGTCTTCAAAGGTGGCATCTTTGTTCCCCTGGTAACCTACACCTGCTGCTCCTTAATGTGAGCCAGCTTGAGACAGGACAAAGAGCTGATACTCCATGCTTCCATCTGAGAATGAGCCTGGAGACAGGGGCTATGACTTCCTGGGGCTTGAAAGACAACATCAAAGCTGAAGCACCAGACTGTCCAAAACATTAGATACTATCTCAGTAGCATCATGCAGATTGCTCTCTCCACATATTCTCTTGTATACGGCAGAGATAAATGTAGGCTCCCCACCTAGCTCAGCTCACAATATTCACCTATCTCCCACAATTCTCAGTCATTCCTCTTGAAGCCACTCCTCCATTGAATAAAACCGGTTGAGGCCCTGGGTTGCTGCCTTTCTTCTAGAGAAGCATCTTTGTGGCTGAACGTAGAGCCCCTTGGCTCCCCAATAATTCTAAATATGTTTTAGTGTCTTTATTTTCATGTAGATTGCATGGGAAGTGGTAGATTGGAATTATCTTGGTGAGATTCTAATGATGTAACTTTGAGATTACAAATGCTGACTTCTCAAATCAAAACGAGGGCCTAGGAGGGACTCAAACGCATAGAAGCAAAATCTGCAGTTACATAACAGGATTGGGCACTTGCATGAAAAGCATTTTCTCTTTGTAGAGTGGTTTTACCTTGTGGTAGGGAAATTGAGGACAGCGAGTTGCACAGAGATAACTGAAAAGAACTAAAGGAAGAGCCAGGCTAGAGGGCGAAGGATGCTCATACAAGCTCTGTGTCAATAGAGAAGGGGGCAGAGGTAAAACATCAAAATGTGAGTGGGGATTATTGAAGTTTACCAAAAAATTAGAAAAACTATTCACTCATATAAAAATACTTTTCAATCTAGAGAGGAAAAGGGGAAGGAACATGAATGTAGAAGAAGAAAAACATAGGTAAAAGGCAGAAAGAAAAAGAAATGAGAAACAAACCACAATCAGCAAAACAAAAAGTAAAAGAAGAGAAAAGAACTAAATTCTTTCAGTGTACAATGAAAGTCCAAAACTAGTGGATAACACTGCCATGCCTGCAGTAGAGTCTATCCTGGCACTGAGGCTGATCTTGGCCTCTAGATGACAGTCTTCAGCTGGTACTTTCTGTGTGTTCCTTGGCATCCTCCCATTCCGTGCCCCACTTCCCTTGATGGTGTCTCTCTCCCAGTTATTGAGCTGTTTTCAGCAGACACAGGGCACTGATCCCAGTCCCAACCACCTCTGAGTTCTCTTAGTCCTTGCTCAGTCTCCTGTGTTCCTCTTCCACTGGGAAGTCTCTGTCTGCTTGGGTCATTTGCTGCAGCACGGGGTGGGATGCTGTCATGTGGCCTGGTTCTCTGCTTCTAGTGTATGTACTATGTATTCCTGTAGTCTTTAATCTTTTTCCTTGTGGGTTCCAGTTATAAATGTAGTGCACAGAAGGACCTGCAGGAAAGTAAAGAAGGAAAGGAAAAGAAAATGAAACAAAGGAGAGAGAAAAAAAAAAACAAATAAAAAGGAAGACAGCCAATCATCAGGAAGAGAGAAGTGTTTGTCAACAGAATTTACTGCTGGACTGCAGCATCTTCTGCTTGGAGGTGGGTAGGAGAGGCAGGGGACCGTATATCCTGAGTCCATCTGGCATGGCTTGATTTTAGCCACATTATTTTAATATCTCTTTCTCTTTTTCCTCCTCCTCTTACTCTTCCTTCTCTTCCTTCTTTCTGCTACATATGAAAATTTGTATGAAATAAAAAACCCTAAAAGTGGAGAAATTATCTAAATTAATAAAGCAAGACCTGCTTCAAATGTGAAAGGGCTTTTTATACTAATGGAGTTAAATTTCTCACTATCTCCCCAGAAGGTAAACTCAATGCTTGTAAGACTCCACCAATAAACCCTTGCTAAAATGATGACAAAGCCAAAACCTCCTAAAGAATGAGACTAGAAGGAAAAATTTTTCAGTGTTTTTAATCAAGTCATTATAAAAGTAATCTCAAAACAAAGGTATTTTAGAAATAAAGAAAATTAAATACCAGAACTTAGTATGGATATTAATATTGCAAATAAACTTCTAGCAGATCAAATTCCAGGAATTGTTATGTGTAATAGTTTCATTTTAAGTGGATTTACTTTATTCAATGAATGCTGGAATGCTTACCAGACAAATATCTCCATCCTTATCAGTCAACTCCATTGAACCTCCCATTGCTGCCAAGGGACAGACATGTAAACCATGAAATTGAGAAATAAAATATTACACTGTCTTTCTCTGTCTGTGATACATTTTTATATACCTAATATTTGAAATATGTATTTAAAATCCTAGGGAAATTACAACAAGGTCTCACAATATATGAACAGTCAGCAAAATTTGTTAATCTACTACGTTCAATTAAAAACCTATGTTTAAAGTATTCCTTTAGAATCCAAGTGTGTTGGTACACGCCTGTAATCCCAGCACTGGGGAGGCAGAAAATAGGAGGATCACTATAAGGCAGAGCTGCATAATGAGGCACACACACTCACACACACACACACACACACACACATGCACACATATAAATACTATAAGGAATAGGAAAATTGTGACGTTCAAGTGCTGCATAGAACTATTAACACTAATATTTAATGACTAAAGAGATACTATTATCATTTTTATAATTACAAATCTTGTTGATTTAAATTTGACGTTTCATAATTTCTTCTAAAATTATTCTTCATGTTTTCTACACATATCTACTCTTTTGCTCTTTTCTGTAGCTTAGTTTTATTTAAGCAGGTATTCAAGCTTACTCTTTGGATTCTAATGTCTTAAAACATATTATCTAGCCACAAATATAAGTAAAATTAAAAAAAATAAAATTGGATATATTTCACAGGAAGGAGTATTGCTAAGAAAATCTGAGTATACTATAATTTTTCTTTTTTGATGTCATTTTCCACAATATCAGCAAGATCAATATTACACATACATAATAAAGGTTTGAAAAATAAGTGCCTTAGAATCTACTTGGCAAGCATAAGGTTTGGAATTCAATTTCAAGAAGAGGAAAGAGGAGGAGGAAGAGGAGGAGGAGGAGGAGGAACAGGACAAGGTGAAGGAAATGGAGGAGAAGAGAAGAGAAGAGAAGAGAAAGTAAAAGGAAAAAGAAAAAAAGAGGTGTCTTTGGTATAACTCCTATCTATTATAATCCAGGTTGATATTCAAACCTAAAAATTTCTATGCTGATTGATCCAGAAGATAAATCTTTTCTGAGAAAACTCTGATGATCCTGATAGTGTTAGAATGATCAGCTCTCTATCAAATTCATGCAAATTTTAAATGCCCCATGAATGTCTCCATAATTTTTTTTTTTTTTTTTTTTTTCCCAGAACCAAGATTGAACTCAGGCCCTTGTGCTTGCCAGGTAAGCACTTATTCTACTGAGCTATCCCAGCCCCCAATTTTTAAAAAAGTACCGAATCATTTCAGAGCTTTAATGCTCATGGAATTCTCACCAAAGCTTTTAACAAATGATCATCTATAATAAATTTAGTAATAGGAACACAGAATTTTAAATGAATGAATATTATTAATTTATAGTTAAAATATGTCCCTCGTGTTGTCTTCATTTGCTAAAATTAATAAACTGGATATTTTACTGACCCATAATACATAAATCTGAGCAAGGGGTCTATAAGTAGAGATTTCACCAAGAAGATATTTAGAAATTAAAATCGTGACTTAGAAATAAGGTCACAAATATAACTGCACTACATATCAGATGTACATAATTGCTTATTTAGTGTACACTAAGCCTCAACTTACATAAAAGCGTGTACTTTTTTGCTAAGGTAGGCAGACTTCTGTGAATGTATAGTTTGAAATTTAAGTCTATGTGATAGATTTTATGAGTCCTTTTGTTACTATTTTAATATAATTTAAGTACATCAATCAAGGGTTTATAAATTGACAGTTAACTTCCATTGTAAGGTTTGCACTGAACCCAGTTGTGGTGTTTCGATACGCAACCCCTGTGATAAGGACTTGAGTGATCAGAGTGGAATTCCTGCTGTTGATCACTGATGGCTACAGAGGAAGAGAAGAGAGATGAGAGGATATGGACACACCTACTCAGGATGCTTGCATGATCTCCTCCACATGAGACTATTCAAGCCCTTGAACCTCAGAACTCTGTATCAAATAAACAATTTTAGGTAGTTAGGTATTTTGCCTTAGTAATGCAAAAGAGACTAACACCTTTCATCTAGCACTCAACCTTTCTAAATAATAGTGCATTCTGTCTCTCTCATAATTGGGCTTTATAAGTTTTTGTTGTTATTTGTTTTGGCATGAGGATCCAACTTGGAACCTTGCACTTGCCAGGCAGGTACTTATGCCACTGAGCTATATTCTCTGCCCAGTATTTCCTTCTTCATAATGATCTGTGGCAGTGCCATGCGTGAATGAATTTCCACAAAATTCATATATTGAATCTCAGTATCTAATGGGGTAATCTAGAGAGATGGCATCTTAAGACATTATTTACGCTGTGACAACAGTGTCCTCGAAATGATCTTAAGAAAGAGAGTCATGTTAAGGAAGAGAAGACACAGCATGAGGCACTTTCTTAGAAGCAGAGGTGGTAGGCTCAATAGACACAGAGGCAACACACAATTTGAACTTGACTTGTATCTTTTAGAACAACGAGGAATGCACTTACACTGTTTATCAAGCACTCAATCTATTTTGTTGCAGCAACACAGATAAATGGAGATGAGGAGTGTGAAGTGCCACACACATGGCGATGCCTCGTGTGCCATGGGACAGTGAGGTTCTGCCCTGGTCATGTGCTGCCTGCATCAGCCACACTGCCAGCATCACTTCCATTTGTCACTGCTTCTCCTGATATTTCCCGATACTGCTACATGAAAATGAGGACTTTTACTTTGATGGCTTGTATTTGGTATGTGCTATTTTCCAATCTCGACACTCTTCTAGACCTTCAGGACCCCATGGTTTTCTGATGTCTAAATTTGTCCCTATCTCCTGTATCCTTACAACTCACTGGCTCAGAGTCACCATGCAGGGCCACACTGAACAGGCAGTGTAGTCCTGCTGCAGAACCAGGGACCTTACTCCTGGATTCATAGTCACTGACTTAATCTGACTCGTCGGTGCAACCCTGAATTTCTATGGTGGCTCTCCTCTCTGGGGCTGCCTCCTAGATGGTCACAGAAGAGTCTGAGATTTGGATTCCCTCCAAAGTTTTGAGGGGTCTCCAAAGGGAAGTGTTTGGCTACATTTGGACCCCACTATGTGCAAATCTTCCAAATATATTTCGCTCTTACATCAGATTCAGAGAAGCATTGTTTCCCTAGTTGATTCAATCTCTTAATTGTTTTTCTTTCAGAACGTTCCCCAGAGGAAGGAAAAAGTTGAGCTTTGTTTAAATGTCCTAAATCTCCCCTTTTTTGCACATCTTTTAGATAATTTGCACATAGTTCTAGATAATTTTTTAAATTCAAAAACAAGCTAAATGCCAAAATTCAAATACTTGAACTTTTAACCTCATGGAGAAAAAAAAATAAGTATTCTTATCTGTTCTAATGAAAATGTTGAGTATGGAAAGAATTTTCTCATACTTCACTTGGTCTCCAGCAAATGGAAGAAAACCACTGTTACGTTGAAACTCTCAATTTAAGGGAGAGTTATTTATCCCATTAAAACTAATAAATATGAAAGTTTTTGAGCAATAAACTGTGCTTTGTTGGCTCATGCCATTGATCAACAAATCAGGTATCTTAGCTTGGACATCTACAAGTAACAGTGAGCTAAGGTTGTCATAAAGTTTCATCTTTTGGAACCTTAACCACAAGAGTGCACAATGACTCTGATTCTTTCAGATTTTCACAAGTTATGTGAAATACACTTCCCTTTCCATCCATTGGCAAGTTCTGCTGGTGTGAATCCAGTAGTGTTCCAGTGACACTGCCCTCTTTGACATTCTGCACTTCATCAAGTGCTCAAAAACAAGGGTAACACTGTGTATACGTGACAGGTGTTCATGTCATACCAAAAATATCAATGCTACTTTTGTCAGGAACAATTAAAAAATAATATATCATGTAGGGCTAGATTGAAACATAACCTTTGCTGGTATTGTGCCTTAGATTTAAAATTTCCCTTCAGGTGGGGAGGTTAGATGGTGATTGAGTCACAAGGGTTCTACTTTCATTGGTGAATTAGTTCATTAATTGATTCAATCTTAATTACACAGTATTATTGGGAGACAGTGGGTCCTCAGGATGCGGGCTCCTCATTGAAGAAGAGCCTGGATCGGGAGCTCTTAAACTCAGTGACTGTGTCTGTTCCTGGGTTCCTGCCTGCACAATGCTTCCCTTGGACTCTGCCTCCTGATGTGGTGAGCCACTTTGCTGTATCACACCTCCTTAAAATAATATTCTTGCCACTCAACCGGCCCACGCCATTGGAATCGATCCACCCTGGACTCAAACCTCTGAAACTATGAGGCATAATAAAACTTTAGTCCTTTAAATTGTTTGGGTTGGGTGCGCTGGGTATGTCGCCAAGGAAGTGACTGACATAGCTGGCATTCTGTAGATTTTAGAGTCTCACAACTAAACCAGTGCCAAAGGGATCAGTAGGTGTTCATGTCATACGATTTTGATAATTTATTCACACTCAATTCATTCTTTAAAATAATAACTAAGAATATGAACTGCTTGCATGAAAGTGATGATATTTTGGAAATATCTCACGCAAAAGAAAATTAGATCTTAGGTCAACTAAAGAGAGTCTCTGTAAGAACCTCACAGGAGACGCTTCACTTTGAAACTAAATATACATATTAATCATGAGAAAATAGTATCCTTGCCTAGTCGAGTAAGATTTTCCAAAGGGTAAACTTGTTTCGTATCACTGTTAACTTAATTATGTGCAGTATATGCTGAGATTTACATTAATAGTAACAATTCACACATATTGTCAGTTCTCACAGCATTGTAAAAAATCTGTCAATTCTTTCATTACAATGAGTTTACATTCATCTCTTTGACTCACCCATTAAAGTATTAGACTATACTATAAACTGAACTACAGAATTATTTTCTAAATCCCACTTACAAAATTATATGTTCAACATTCTACTCAACATCATTTATAAAACACATGCTTGCTGATCATGTAATTCTTTGTTCCCGTTTAGGTTAGTTTAATTCATAACTCCCACCTGTTCACAGATTATTTTACCTAGGCTCCAAAATAAATTATACAGAATGATGCAGAAATAATACTTTGGAAGCAAGAAAATTAAAATGTAATTTATGTTTGAAAAGTACATGCCATTTTCTAAGAATGGAAGGCTCTCTAATTATAGGATTCTATAAGCAAGTTATATCATTATTGTCTCAGATCTGACAGATGAGGTCTTCTATTAACACATGTCTTGTAACCACTACAATATGCTGAATAAAATTCTACTTCCTTGGTTTCCCATGATTATTGTTATCTGAAGACAAAGAAGTCTCCCATCTCAAATCAGGCCAAGACTGAGGGAAACATATGAGCAATCCTTAATTTCCAAATCTTGAATTTTAATCAAACTGTAAACAAATCTTGACATATTATGGATATCTATGAGCTTCTTTATAGCCTATAATTACTGGTGCATGCTACTTCTAATAACTGTTGTCCCCACAGCCCTGGTTATGTTGTATCAAAGACAATATGGGGCCTGAAATTAAAAAAAAAAAATCCCTGTGCTGCTTGCTCAGTAATGGTGCCTGAATCTTCTCAAGATGAAAGTTTCAGAGCATTAGAATCCTAACACATTTTACCTGATAAAACACTTGACCATAAGGTATATAAGAATCCTGAACTACCTTCATAACTGTTCCATACATAGAAAAATATTCTAGAAATAAAAGTGTATTTTAGAACAGTAAAAGCATACCTCCCTAGATTCTAAAATATATCTTGTAGTTCATGATTTCTAAAAGTGGCATATGGCAAAGGTTCCTTGTAATAAGTGCTCCAGTTGGTTCCTGTGTACATTAGAGATGCCATCCTCTGTAGGAACGTGCATGTCTTTCACCTTGCCTTACTGTCGTCCATATGATTGGTTTAACTACTTTCCACACACATGTGGGATTCACAGTGCTATCACCACCATGTATCCATGGCTTACATTCTTAGGTGTAGCTATTGAAGAGAAGAGCTTCTTAGACATGCAATTACATTTTTATTTTGAAGCAACTAGAGGTATATATGCCTGTTATGTAAATATTCTTGAATTAGTATTTTCCTAAAACTCAAGCCTCCTTCACCAAGTTCACGTGCAAGCTCAGGACTAACACATTCTTCTCTGCAGGACCCTTTGTTTGATCATCAAAGACCTCCCACAGCTATGCCCCATCATCAAAGTGGAGTTAAAAAAGAAGGATGAATTTTGTCCAAAAGAATTATATTACCAAATCACAACATTCTAAAAAGTGAGCACTAAGGTACAATACATGCATTTATGTTTCTATGCATTTATTGAACCATAAACTACAAATTTTATATTATGTTATTTACATATTTATATTCATTTTATATAAAGTTCTTCCTATTATATAATGACCAAATATAAATAAGTTACTAGGTTTGTAACTACATTGATTAAAATGACTGAATCCATTCTTCAGTACATGAGAAAAAGATTTTTCACATTACCCTTGCATGAAGGAGTCTAAGGAAATTCAGAAAGTTATTTTGAGATAATACCCCAATCACTATTGACTCTTCTAAATGATCCTTACACTCTCTTCTCATATGAGCCCATAAAATATAATTAATATTATCTTATGGCATAAGCTATGTCAGTTAAGCCCGCTCACCATCTCATTGCCCCTTGAGATCATTTTCTATGCTGCTTAATTCCCAGATATGTCATTCAAATCTCCTGTATGATTGCAACAAATTACATTTCCAACAAATTTCTGAAATTTGACTTCAATCTGGTGTACTTTCGGGAGACTTAAATTAAATTAATGAAGAGGAATATCTATGTAGGCCTAATGAGTAAAAGCTGAAATATTTAAGTGATGTGTCAAAACCTGATCCACATTGTCCAGCAAAGGGAGCCAGGGTGGGACAGCGTAGATTCCTGCTTTGCTCTAGTCTAGTGGGGACCACCCGTGAAAACACAAGTCATAGTGAAATGTTGCTTTAAAATGAATGCGCTGAAGATATTCTGATTCACATTCATCATCCGCCAACCTGTTTTCAATGAATTTCACAAAGAGAAGTAAAACTAAGTACCTCAGACAAGGATTTTGGGAAAGTAGTGGCACAATGACTTAAAGAAGAGCATTCACATTATGAGGACTTTTCGAATGGTGCTTCTTTTAGAGTTAAATATCATACATTTCTGATGATCAACCATTTGCATTTGAACTAATTTACTGTCATTACTTTAAAAAAAATACCAATACTACACAGTGAAAACCACTGTGAAATAAATATCAGTAACTTTAATTTTCTTCAGTTTAAGTCATATTATTATAGCTGAAAAGAGACTTGCAAAATATTGAGGATTACCTGGAAGAATGGTTTAGAAATGAAGAGGGAAAATAGTCTAATAACACTTGGGTAAGTCAGATTAGATGAGAGTTCAGTGTGCTCTTCAAACACAGGAGGTCCTGTGATGTAGTGCAAAATCACCTTAGCAAAAGGGGGAAAGCTGTTAAATGCCTATATTTTTATGACACAGAAGTGAAGCTAATCAAGAACACAGAGGAAGTCTGCTCAAATTTGGGATTGAATACCCACTCCCAGGGCCAGAGTGATAGCTCAGTGTCTAAAGTGTCTGCTTAGGCAAGCTTAGGCAGCTGCAAGGGATCACTGTTTGATCCCCAGCATCATATGCCATTCCAGCCCTGCCCTCAGCATGGGCTGAGTCAGCTAAAATAATAATAACAATAATAATAATAATAATAATAATAATAATAATGCCCACACCAAGAAGCTCTAATTAAGAAGTCTTCGTACTTGAAAATTAATAACAAAGAGTTAACCAGGGAACTTCAGTTATCCAATTGGCTTCACTTTGGGTGACTTTGGAAAAAGAAAAATATCTTGTACTTCAAAGGTTAGCTCCACTAGAAAATAAATTATATTGCATTGAAAAATACTAAGGTGAATCCTTACGCTGAAAGAACAGGGTTAGATTTGTGCACATTGTCTCTCACACTGAATATGATGATGCCATTTTAAAGTTGAAATTTGAGTTCTCCATTGTTCCACCATTGAGACTCACTCCCACAGACAACCACAGAATGGCAACAGCAATGTTCCTTCACTTCACGGTCACACAAGACGGGAATGCTGGCTCCTGACTCTACCTAGCTGCTCCACGCAGCAGAGACCTGTGAGGTTGGAACTCATGGTCAATGGCTAAATACCATTTACATGGGTTATTTGCCCCCTTATTGTAATCTGCCCTCCTACTTCCTTCCTTTGAAGGAAATAGAAACTTCTTCAGTGAAACAGGAGAAAATATAATGCTATCATTTTGTCTACTTTTAACTGGTAGGACTTGAAAATTACTATCTTTCCAAGGATAAAAAAAAAAAAACTGCACATTTCTTTCACTTTAAGTGAATAAATGTTAAAATAAGAATAAGTAGTACACTCCAGAATAGTGAAGTAAACATATAATTTTTGCTTATTCACCGGAGGCATAAATAAAATTGTCTTTCTTTAAATAGTAACACTAAATGTTCATCTAAATATTCCAATGCAATAAATTATATAAAACTTGGATTTTTATTTGATTTTTTTTTTAAAAAAATACATGCTAGATGGTTTCTCTAGGCCTTGTAGAAGACATAACAATTTTTATTCCAAATGAATGCAGCTTTCTATCATCAATTATTTTTTTTTTTGTCAAATAGTTGATTATCATTATCTTCCTTTCTTTTTCATTTTTGGCATTAGGGATTGAATCTTGGGACTTTTACATGTTAAATATGCACTCTGCTTCTGAGATAGTTCCACGATCTTTGTTCTTTTCTAAATAACACCAGGAAAGTGAATCTTCATTTGGATAACTGATACTCCAAATCTCTATCAGAATAGCGCTTTTTTCTATGTCCAAATGAATGCAGCTTTCTATCATCAATTGTTTTTTTTTTTTGTCAAATAGTTGATTGTACGTTGGTACAACAGTACCTGGCTTTGCATCTGAGTAGCTTTGTTGGTAGAATACAGGAAACAATTTTTATGCTTAAATCCTCAGTATAACAGACAACAGTGTGTGTACATGTATGTTAAAATATTTTACATTTTGGTATCTACCATCTGTGTTTGGAAGAGAGTAAATTTTATCGTTATTATTTCAAACTCTTAGGATTTTGTTTTAATGCTAGTTAGTTGTCCAAGTCATTTTTTGGATTTGAGATTTTTCTGGAAGCCTGACAAATTCATTGCAGGATGGTGCTGGCTTGTGTCCTTTACATACTGATTATACCATTCAAGTGCATATTGAGGTCACACCTCACGCCTATGATTCTAATGTGTTGTGACCATTCTAGGCATAGAGGGATTACCTCAGGTGATAAAGTAGTAGATTCCACCGAAGGACATCAAGGAAAGTACTATCCATTGTTTGCAGTACCAGTTTTCCAAATGAATACTCCCACTTCTGGTAATGCTTAGAAAGGAAGAAAGAGGAGCTGGGGTACATCTCAGAAGTGGAGTGCGTGCTTAACATGTGTAAGTCAATAACAAAGAGACTTTAGATTAATGGTGTCTAAATCACTGACCACAGCATTATAGATGTGAAAACTATGATTTTTTTTTAATCAATTTGTTTTATGTCATGGAGCTGATGGTAGTCCAACTCCTCCTTGTACTGTACATATGTTGCTTCTGTTATTTTGTGCACGTTATGTGTTTTTACTTTCTAAGTTTTGATATGTCAATTAATATAATAATTACATTGCAATTTAGCCCCCATAGGCTGTTCTATTCACTATTATAAAATAGCATTCCTTGTATAGTACACTGCTTTCTGTCTCCAGTGCCCTGTTTACCAGACACTAATGTCAGTGTGACTGAGTTGGATATGAAAATATTTCTTCTTCAAATAACTTCATCCCTTTCAAATTTCTATGGTCATTTGTTTTATTTCTTCATTTCCTAAGCAGCATATCAATACATTTTTAACAAAGTCAACATGGTCTTGCTCTTCTATCCATTTACCTTTTCCAAACCCTCATTCCACTGTGGATGTAAAGCTCCCTTTATTAGTCTGCCATAACTACAGAAGCACATGGAGTGTTGCTATGGAACTAAATCTCAGAAAGAGCTCCAGATTATAAACTCCTCTCTTGAGTGAAGATGACATTGTCTGATTTCTTTATTAAGCCTTTTGGCTCTGTATTAGAGATTCTTTTTTTTTTTTCCACTTTTAATTATGTTCATTTGTGTATTTTAAGTATATACTATGAAGAGAGTTTGAAGGGAGGAATGGAAATAAATTAGGAATTAAGATATATCACATACAGGTACAAAGTCCATATGACAAATGAAATCATAAGAAATACTTTTCCTTTAATCTTTTCTATTCTAGATGGGAAACTGGAACTGAACTGATGCTAGATTTGTAGTTGAGAAATGCTCTTAACACTGTCAATTGTGGTGCTAGTATAACCACAGCAGAACTGTGAAACTCAGCACCTAGCACAGAGCAGACCTGTCTCTGACTTCACCAGTCCAGTTAGGATGGCCAGTAAAAGTGGTAATATTTCGAAATACTTTTGAAATACAAATTTACACATACCTAAGTGTGTAGTAATAGCTGGGTGTGAATGTGTACATGTCAATAAGAGGTTCTATTTTCCCTACATTTTCCTTTATCCCAAATAATATCCTTTTTTTTTTGGTGGTACCAGGGATTGAACTTAGGAATTTGTGCTTGCCTGGAAAGCACTTAATCCACTTTGCTATCTCCCCAGCCTGATTAATACCCTTTAATTCTTTACCCAAATTTATTTGTTTTTATTCTTCTTACCACAAAATATTAATATATATACATATATATATGTATATATATATATATATATATATTTACCCACTTGAATGAAATTTCTGCAAAATTATCTTCTAGAACATAGTGTATTGAATATTATGAACATTTTTAAAGCTTTTAATGCCTATTTTTAAATATAGCATTCACTACATAGTTCAGATGCAGGGTTTTTCTCCTTAGATTTTACTTCTGCCAATTTTTCTAACCTTTGTTTATATGTTATGTAAGCCATTCTGGGGTTCAGTTTATTTTTTTTGTCTGCTTTTGTTGTTATTGTTGGTTTTGTCAGAATTTGGTTTTGAGGAGGAATAGCTAGCTAGTCAGGAAGTGACACCCTCCAACAACCATATCCCTATGGAAGCCTCAGTGTGAATAATGATTCACACACTGAGCTACTTTTGTAGACAGGGAAAAGTGCAAAATAAATAAAAGAGCAGGGAATTTTATTTGCATCATAATAAGAAGGTTATTTTTTCCACACCTTGAAGAAAGCTAGGAGGCCAGGGTGTCTCAAGCAAAGTTAAGCCCATTGACACACACTCAAACACACACACGCACACAAGTAAGAGATATTCTAGGGAGGGATCAAAATGGCCACAACTCCATGAAGGAGAATAGAAAGAACTCACCAAATAGGGCAAACAATTAAACACAGGAGAAAGAAAGGTATAAAAAAGCAGTCTTTCAACTATTCCTTTGTATACAGCAGCAAAATATTTCCATCAGCATACTCTACAAATGGACTTCTCCTGCACCTCATGAGTCATGATTCTGCCAGATCTACAAGATGGATATCAAGGAAATAGCAGTAGCTCAGTCCCATAAGTGGCATTTGACCACCAGTAAATGTCATGAACATTGTATTTAATCTCGAATTAGTATTTAATTAGTTTTCTGAAATTTGTTTGATCTTAATTTTTGTTTTAAGATTTATACTATGTCTTTGACTTAAAAAATCTACTTTTAAGACATGAATAATATTATCTCCTAGTATTAGAAACTTTAAAAGGTATGTTTCCACTTTCCATTAAATTATTTCTTTGTCTTTTACACACAAATAGGTCTTTTTTTTTCTTTCAGTCCTTTGAATTAATCTAGTTTCTTACACACTTAATCTATTTTTTTCTAATATGCAATGAGATGGTTTTTTTGAGATGATTTTAATTTTGTTCTTAAATTATTATTTTTCCTTACAGTTAGTTTTGGACAATTTCATTTTTATGTATCTTGGTAGGATTTTATTCAAACTTCTTGTGCAAAAGTTTCCTTTTTTTGAAAATATGCTACAGTTTCAACTACATTGAGAAATTTCAAATCTCCAAATATTTACTGCCTACCCCTTTGACTTTTTTCTAAATGCACACAAAGAATTGTGAGCCTTCAGAAAGCAAAACATGGGAACCCTCTTCTCTTGTTCAGAAAGATCACGGAAAGTTTTGTAGAGGGCGAGAGTGAATGGGAGAGAGACATAGAGCTAAAGGCAGCATGTGTCTCTAGTTCATTTCACTAAAGTGATTTTAAAGAAACACGCAAAAATGTTTATTGGATGGATATATTATGGAAGCAGGTAAACCTGATGTGCTGAGTTTATGATACAAAGTTGAAAAAGTGACAACAGGGTGTCAGAGGAAGGCTGGAAGTGTTATTTTATAATGAAAAATGATCTTGATTTACATTCATTATCTCAATTAGTATTAAAAGAGCACTTCAGACTCAGTGACTTTACTCTGAAGTAGATCAGAGCAAACCATTCTAAAATATGATACTTTGACAAATCTATTATTTTAAGCATTATGGTTCTTAAGGAAAAACAGACATAGGAAAACAAATTTCCCTGCCTTTGTCGAAATGGAGGGTATAAAAGTTCCCATCAGTTACACCCTCTCCCTATACCAAGAACAGGGTTGAAAGCTGAAGTAACCTTGTACACACCAACCTACTAAAATAAATGTCGTCCTTCTCTAGTCCATCTGACTTAGCTCCTACGCATCTTCTCACTGTTTACACCTTAATCCAACATCCATTTATTTTCCTCTGTTGAGATGCACTTCTACAGCTTGGTGTAGAGGCTCTCAGGTCTACCACCTTTTCGGAATTTTCACCTTTTGTACGTGTGAGACTTTCTGGATTCATTGAATATTAACATTAGGTAAAATTTGCTCGTATTTCTCCTGTCTTCTATCCAGTTCAACCGCAGGCCCAGATAGAACCTGAGAGGAAAAAAGTCTTTCATCTAGTCTAATCTCCATTGCACAATTTAAGAGAGATTACAAATAATATCATGATACACAATACATAAAGTATTTCATCTTATTTTGATTGTGCTACATGTTCTTGTCACTGTGAAGAATTATAGAATTGCTATTTTATGGAATTTCCTCTTTACTTCAGTTCTTGTCTGTGTCAGAGATATGAGGACAGTGATTAAAAAAAAGGTCTAGGATAGAACCAAGTGGCCAGCTCTCTAGACTCAGTGGAGTGCAACGTGGAAGGTGAGGAAGTGCGGATCCAGACCCCTCCCTTCCTGTTCCTTCACAGCCTCTGTAACCCCAGCAGCCCAAAGATGCACTTCCGTTTCTCCTGTGGCAACCACAGAAGTCACTGCAATGATTTTTCACTCCTGATGTTTTTATGAACATGTAGGCAATGTGGGAGAAGCTTTCACGGTGACAACTGAGGGGTCCTAGATGCCCTGTGGCTCCTCTAGGAGGCAGAGTACCTGGCTGTATCAGGCCTGAAAATGACTTATCCCAAAGGATACCACCATGCTGCCTTGCCACTGACACCACCCGCTTAGACTGTCTTCCAAAAGTCCTCAGGAGTGCCCTGCATATTTCAGAGGACTATGCTTGTGGACTGCTCTTCCACTAAGCCAGGGATGAAGCAGCCATGGCTCCAGGCAGAACTCGAGCTCTCTGGAGAAGGCCAGGTTTAAGCTGAGGCTGGTCTTAAGTTCCACTCAACCATCAAGATTCAGGCAGAGTCTAAAACCAAACTTTCAAAATAGTGAAGGTCAAGCTCCAGGCAAGGCAGAGGCCCATGAGAGAAGGGTGAGTGGAAGGCTAGGCCTCTCCTGTAGTGGAGGTAGAGCCAAGGCCCACCCCCCAGGTTAGTGGTAGCCCAGAAGAGTAAAGCTCAAACCAGAGCCCTGAAGACACTGGTGGAGGAGCAGACAGCCACCTGTGGCCAGACACAAAAAGTCTGGCGTCCCTGGCAGTGGAGGAGAAAAACAACTGAAAAGCACTATGGGAAACTACAGTACAGTGGTGCAATTCTTTATAAGCAAGAGTATCCTTTACACATAAAAATCATAAGAACAAATTGTAAAAAATAAACCTTAACTATTCCAAATATTGTCACTCCTTACCCAATATAGTCCTAGTTTTTTTTTTGTTTGTTTGTTTGTTTTTTTTATGTTCATGTTGAAGTAACAACTTAGTGGGGAAAAATAGCCTCTGGTTCTCTTCTCAAATATTTCAAAAGTTAGTAATTAATTACTGTGGATTAACACATAAATTATAGTTTTAAAGTCCTTGAAAGTCTACTGGTTCTATCTATTTCATGTTTAATTAGAAATGATGGGGCCAGGGAGATAGCTCTGGGGCACAAGTACCTGCATGGCAAACACAAGGTTGTGAGTTCAAACTCTGGTCCCACCAAAAAAAAAAAAAAAAGAAATGAGCTTATTTTACTTTCCAGGAATCTGTCATGTTTTCTGATATGGTTTCTCCACCATGGCAACTGGCAATCAACTCTGCTGGCATAAATCACATAGTTATAGCTGATTGCCTGAAAATAACAGTCTTAGGTCTGTCTCTCTGCATTTTTGTCTCCATGGCTTTAAACTATTCTGACAAGTATCACATAATATCTTTGAGGTAGATTCCTGTTCTAGGAGCAAATCCCAATAAAAACATGAAAGTGGTTGACAATAATGACCCATCTATTTTAGTATTGTTGCTAAGTCTCAGCACATACAACTGTTTTCTTTTGGGGGGAGTAAGAAATAGTTGGTCATCTCTAATATAGTATTGATATGATAGCCCCCCTCAATCTCCTTTTGCTTTGGAGAGGGACTCATTTCTAACAAGTCCTGATTACTGTAGTAAACCTCAGTTTTGACCTGCAATATTACACTGTGTGGAGATATTTTGGTATTGTTTGTTTAGATTAGAGTCACTATCATTCACACTCAGGAAAAAGGAATTAAAAACTCAATGGCGTTGCCTACCATTTTAAAAGCTTGACTTCAGGGATATTCAGTAGCATGCAAAAGCCACAGTTTTTAAGGAAGAAAGGAAGTGAAAAAAATTGGTCATTACCCTCTTTTACTCACAAAGAATTGCTCAGCTGCTTCCTGCTTCGTGTCTATTTGGCATAGTACTGTTAAGTCTTCACACTTGGGCTGGTCATCCAACACCCTCAGGGGTAGAGCGCTACTGTCAGGGAAAGTGAGCTCACGGATACCTGAGGCCTCCTTCTTGCCATGCTCAGGTATAGTGAGGAGCAGAGCAGCATGTCATGGGCAGTGCTCTCTGGAGCTCTGATTTCGTGTTTTCATGTACTCGGCCACTTTCAACTTCTCTCCCTCATCGAAACAAAACCATATTGCAGCTCTCTGGGGACTGTGTGCCTGTCATTTTTCAGGAAAGACATGTAGTTTACTTTACCACAGGTCAGTTCAAGAGAGAATAAGATTCTCTTTCGAACTTAGCATACCAAAAACTGATGGATTGCTAATGTACTAAGAAGAGAAGAAAAGATTGCGAAGACAGAAAGCTGGATTGAAAACATCTTTCTTCCTACTGAACAGATCAGTTATGTC
>PVJA010000710.1:132544-154623 GCA_004027025.1 Myocastor coypus
ATCTGGGCTTTCAAGAGCAGAACATCTTATGTGGCTGGTTTGAGGGGCTGTTTCACAGTTTCTGACTGGTCTTGAGGGACAAGTGCATACTCTGTGATGAGTGCTAGAAGTTGCTGCTAGGTTTTTTGAGCTGGTAGTTACAGAGACTATATGCCCAGGTTCTGTTGTTGTACAAAGTGCATCACATTTCCATTCAAGCAAATGTAAAGGATTGAGGCATTTCAAATCAGGAATAAATGAGAAATATATCCACAATTTTATGTATAGTTGAAAAGTGTCAATGGAAGTCAAAACCCAAAATAACCTTAAAAGCAAAGTATAACACTAGTAACCTTAAATAAGCAATACTTTGTTCATGTCATTTTGCAATGTTTTGGTGTGACAACAAAGGAAAAAGTCAGCAACAAAATATTTATTTGTTTATTTATTTTTATGATAAAAGATATTCTAGACGTTTGTTAACTAAATAAAAATGACATAACAATTTAAAATAAAGTGCAATTAAAGGTGTAACAATTCTGAAAATTAAGAGAACTACTACACAATAATAAAAGTAACAATATAACATAAAGATATAGCAATTTCAAAAGAATGTTCTAATTCTAACTTTTTAGTGCTAGATCTTTTAGTTTCTGGTTGTCTTAACATAATATGTCACAGTCACTTTGAAATAGTAAAATTTACTTCATATTTTGACTTTTATTCAATAAACTGAGGGCCAGGAGATAGGTCTGTGACACAAGTGCCTGTCTGGCAAGTGCAAGGTCGTGAGTTCAAACTCCAGTCCCACAAAAAACAACAACAACAACAATAAGCATGCAAGTATTTTGGTTAAAATATTTAGTTTTTTAAATTTTTCAATCATCTGGAAAAAGAAGAATTCCATTTTTATAAACTCAACAAATTTTCTTATTAATTTTTTTCTTTGACTACTAGAAATCTATACTGCTTATCTAATGAGGGATTCCAGGCATGAGAGCTTTACAAAATGAAATTATACAAAATGTATTTAAGTTGAAATACACTTAATATATATTGTTTTCAATTTCAATGCTTTTATGAAATAAGCAATCATTCAGTTGTCATGTTCACCATAAAGTGAATGAGAGCTATATTATTACTATCAGAGTATTATGTTAAAATCATTCCAAGTTAAAAAATGAGGTAGTAGAAGAGATTTTCGTTTCTTCTGTTCTTTGAACTTTCCATTTTTGTTTTTGTGTTTCTTCTTTTCCCTTTTTCATCCATTTCTTTGTTTCTCTCTTGTTCTCTTTTTTTTCTTCGTTTTATCATAGTGACATACTCTTCCTCTTTTGTGATTGTGTAACCTTTCTCCTATGTATTCTGTTTTCTTTTTTTTTTTTTTTTTTTTTTTTTTTTTTTTTTTTTTTTTTTTTTTTTTTTTTTTTTTGTCTTTTTTGAGACAGGGTCTCGCTATGCAGTTGGGGCTGACCTTGAGCTCACTTTTGTAGCCCAGGCTGGTCTCGAACTCGCACCAATCCTCCTGCCTCAGCCTCCCAAGTGCTGGGATTACAGGCGTGAGCCACCACGCCCGGCTTGTTTTCTGAAGCTTTTAAGTCGTGGGGTTTTTCTGATGTGAATCCAGGAAAGAACAGTTTCTGAAAAGGATGAAGATTTTCTTGCAAGTGGAGTTTTGGCTCCAACTGCCCAACCCAAAGTCCTTAGGCAGGATAGCTTTTCGTATTCGAGCTTACACATACTTTTCTTCATCCAGGGACCATCATACTGTACTATGTCTTGCACAGCCTTGTGCACCCTCTTCTTGGAAACTCTGAGGAATATACCGTCATTTTAATAGCCATTCCTTTTGGATTTTTGGTATGATCATCCTTAAAAAAATATAAAATCTGTATTTCACAGAGTGATATCTGATGGAAGCGATGTCTTCAGATTGCTGACTGAGAGGAAAAAGTTAGCTCTAGAGTTTTTTACAAACTTTCATTGAGTTCAAACAACTGATTGGTTTTCTGATGAATTTTCAAGCTGCGCATGCATATAGTCCTTAATGAGCACTAACGTCTGACCTTGTCTGAGGAAAGTATTCTGAAATAAATTTATGGTAGGTAGAATATTACACTGAAGGCATCTAGGGGACTTTTAATTTTCTCACCCTTAGAAATAATGGGAATTATCAGACTTATCCCTACTGCTGGATATGTATTTCTCCAGAAGAAATGGCCTGACTGAATGGCCTCATTTTTTTAAATAGCCAGCTTACAGGAACTCCCAAATAATTTAGTCTCCTTCAAAAGGAAATATTCATTTTTTTCTTTTCCCCTTTCTTTTCTTTGAAAGTTGACATATTGCATATTGTCCTCACAATCATTCTGCAGAGTACAGTGTGTGGGCATGACCCACCTCCCTATTGATGTTGCTTAGGAAAAAAAAAAAAAAAGTAATGTGGATTTAGAAAGGTTAATGTTTAATTGTTTGATCAATCTTATATACCTATATGTATTAATCTAAACTGATGTGATGATGAAAATATGTAATATAACCATTGTTAAATTTAAACAATAAAAAATTGAAAAAAAAAAGGAAATATTCAAAGGAAGTGAAATAGCTCCAGAAAGACAGAAAGACAGACAGACAGACAGGCACACACACACCGGAAAAGCATTCATAACATTATGAAGAGCAGAGTGCTTGCTAACAGCAGTCTAATAAGGCCCAAAACCAGTGTTCGCCAAACATTTTTGATGGTACACCAAAACATTAAACGCATGCTCTAATAAATGAATTCACTTATAAATCATACATGTATATTTGTGTCCGTGCACAAATGAATACTAGGAAAGTTCAGTTTGTTCATTTCTCGATTGACAGAGATAGAGTTCATCGTTTTCTTTATATATCTCATAGCATCATTTATGGAACCAGCTCCATACACATTCCTCTTAGGAGAGAACTTTATTCAATGTATATCTTGCTGTCTTTAGTTCATATTATTGAAAACCCCTGACTACTCTATTCTCTTCCATTTTTTTCACAGTCTCAATCACACAGAACTCAGAATAATACTTTTTACTGTTTGTGAATTTTGTCTTTCTCTTTACTTTCCTCAGTGTCTTTCAACTGAATTTTACAAAATGCCAAACAAATTATTTGCATGACAAACAAAGATTTAGCTCAGGTTTGGCACGCAAATAATTTGAAAAGGAACTACTCTCAAGGAAACTGATAAGGACTTGTTCCCAAGGAGCAGTAGGAAAAATGGGACAGAGAAACACATATTCATGCAAGTATGTGATCACTGGTGAAATCCCACAGAGAACAGATTCAGCCTGATCCCACAGAGAAACTCTCGTCAGGAAGAGAGGCCTCAGCATTTCACCCAAAAGGGATAACTTCTATTAACTTTCAGATTATTGACTGGGAAGTTGTGAACATAAGTTTTCCCGTACTTTGCTGCAGTGAAGACCAGGCAGATGTTACAAGCTTGGAAAACTTCCTTCATAGAAGAGTCACAGAAGAAAGGCACATACATATTAGCAGAGAACATACAGGTCCTGGGGCTCTAGGTGCCAGTATTATCCTCCATGGAGCTCCACTTACAAAGGAGTCCAATAATTAGTTATATATGGTTTGCTCCTATTTCTCTCTCTGAGCATTCTTCCACGATGGCCTTTACACATCAAACTAAACAACCAAATGTGATCCCTAGGGTCATCTTCTCTTTGCTGAGTTCCCCACCCAATCTCCATTACTCCATAAATTTCTCCACCTTGTGATTCCAATGCAAGTTAAAATGATTCTTTTTCCCAATTCTTCTGTCATTGGCTCCCAAGAAACTTGTATTATCTATAGACTCTCAGTCAAAACAATGTGCTTATTTTTGTAGAACTTATTGTCACCTGAAATAATTCATTTTAGGTTTATTGTACCTTTTTTCCCCTCAGTGTAAGCTTCAAGTTTGTCCCATTTACCCTTTTGTCCCAACCATACAGAAAATACTTGACATGTGGTAGGTGATGGTTGCTTATCTAAAAAGTGAGGAGCCGTACTTGACCTATTTATGTTATATTCCTTACAAGACCTTTAATTCCTTGGATTTCTGTCTCCTATTCAAATCTTACTTTTAGGAAATAGTGCTTGCCATTGAGCACGAAACACAAAAGGAATTTAGAAGAAAGTTCCTCTGCATACAATTAAACCAGTATATAAACTATTAGAGTACAATGCCAAATTCTTTAAGCTTCTTGTTTGTGAATTTAAACTAATGAACTTTGATTGTTGTATTAAGATTCATTGCCTAAAACATCACAGCTTGTGCAGCAGTAAGAGCTGGGTTTTTTTTTTGTTTGTTTGTTTGTTTGTTTTTTACCTATTTCTCTTTATATGATCTACTTCACAAGTCATCATATATCAGAGTATAACATCATTATTGTCTAGGTTCTTAGATTTATAAATATCATAAATGTTAAAATCTAACAATATTGCTATCAGTTTAGGGTTCTGTACTAATGGATACATTGGTTCAACTTGTGGAGTTCAGAAGTATAATCAACTCAGCAGGGAGCCAGGATTCTTAGTTTATAAACATCTTCATCCTGTGCAAATGAGGGCATGGGCATTGTGTGAGTTTTACAACACTAGCCCCAGGATAGCTGGTTTATAATATAAGCAAGGGAGACAGGCTGGCTAGAATCCACAGCAGTTGCCTTTCCCTTCACTCTTTGCTGATTTCTGCTGCCATAAACTGTTGCTCTCTGCCATGTGCCACTCCACCTGGGAGACAGTGGAATGTCGACGAAAGCCTCCATGAATGGTGAGCTAAATAAACTTTTCCTTCTTTAATTTTGGGAGTCAGATATTTTCCCAACAACAAGTAAATAGTTACTGAGACAAAATTTGGTAGCAGGGGTGGGGTCGTTGCTGTGACTATATCTGACAATGTGGATTGGAAACTTTTGCACATGGCTTATGGAAGAGATAGAAAATATTTAGAGATGTGATTTGCTAGTGCAGATTTGGAATGCCTTCAGTTCTTCTGTGTGGGAGAATCTAATCTGTTGTCAGAAAACCAGAATGTTGATAGAAAGCCTTGGTATAAAGACCAGTCTGGGACTTTTCTGCTGAGAAGGATTGCATTTGTTCTTACACTGCAGATGATTTGTGGCATAGCTTGGCAAAAAAAAAAAAAAAAAAAAAAAAAAAAAAAAAAAAAGTTGTGTACATTTTACTCTTGCCCAGAGACTTTTCCTGAGACTGAAATTAAGCACAGTAAACTAGTTAATCTTACAAAAAAGAAAAATCTCAGGGGAGTCAAATGTTAGGCGGTGGCATGGCTATTGTTGGAGGCTTTTATTCAGCTATATATTGAGAGTAGAGAGCAAAGAGCCTCACAGAGCGATTTAAAATGCTGTGGTGGGGGGAAGAAAAGAAAATGGTGAAAAAAAAAAGAGGCTGTATAGCGCAAAGAAAAACCTGATATCTCTATTACCCAGGAGAAACAGAAGAGTAAAAATGTCCTGAGGGCATCAAAAGAGGTGACGGATTCTCCCTGCTTTACAGCCTCAAAATCATGAGGGTGAAAAACTTTGCTTTGAGGAAAAAGAACCAGAGCCCATGTCCAAAACTGCAGGCAGTACACACATCAGATTCCAAAATGCAACCAGCATAATGATTTTCATTTTGTTTTTGTTTTTGTTTTTGTTTTTGTTTTTTTTTCTCAAAATCAGGTTCAGAGTGCTGAACAATCCAGGCATTCAACACCTATAGTCAAGGGGTAAAAAAAAGCTGTCTACTGCTCCAGCTGCCAGCAGCCCTTGTCATCATCCATGTGGTGCTGGTTTGGGGCACATGCAGAATACAAGAGTTCTAAGGTTAAAAAGGCTTCTACCTAAATTTCAAAAAATGGCCACACAGTGTGCCCCTGAGAGGGCAGTATACAAAGCAGTAAGTGAGAAGCCTATTCACTAAAATCCCGAAAAGCTTAAAGAAGCAGGGAACAAAGATTATCTAAGAAAAACTACAAAAGGGAGCAAAACAGACTTGAGAAACAGGCCCTGGGAGCCAGCAGCAGAATAGGGATAGAGCAATATAAGGTTTCTTGAGCTCACAACTCATCATCGTTTGCTTCAGATGATCCATGTGAAGCTTAGAGACTTAATGTTTTCCCTGCTAGATTTTGAACTTGTATTGGGCACAGTGCTTTCTATTGCTCTGTTTGTACATTTTAAAATGCTAATGTTCATCTTGTGTTACTAAATGTTAAAAGCATTTAACTTCTCATTTGTACAGGGGTCACAGCTAAGTTTACCCTAGACCTTAAAAGAGACATGAGACAGAGTTTTCAGCACTGCTAAAACTGTTGGGACTTCAGCAACTCTTGAAGATGGACTAAGTTCCTTTTGCAAAAAGAGATGTGGATGAGTCTTTGGGTAGCCCAGGGCTTCTCATGTAATATAATGTCATTTAGATTATACTATAATGTTAGTTAATGTAATGTTAGTTAATAGTGGTTCATAAGAATTGTTAAAGTTGTCTTGTAATATCCAACTTATAAAATGTTAATAACCATGTCTTTTTATCTGGAGAGTACATATATACATATATATATATATATATATATATATATATATATATTTATATATGTATATGTATATATACATATATATGAATGTATATATATATGTATATATATAATGTTGTGAACTTGAGAAGGTGTGAATTATACTAGTTGATACAGTGCATCAACTTAGAAGTTTAGAAGCATAATTAAGGGAGTCAGCAGGGAGCCAGGAATCTTAGTTTGTGAATATCCTCACCCTGTGCAACAGGAGGGCATGGACAATATATGAGTTCAACAACCCCAGCCCCATGGGAGCTGGTTTATATTATAAGGAGGGGAGACAGGCTTACTAGAAGCTACAGCTGCTCCCCTTCCTTTTGCTCTTTGCTATTTTCTGAAGCCATAAACTGCTGCTCTCTACCATATGTCACTCTGCCTGGGAGCCATCCAAATATAGAGTGAAATCTCCAGACTGTGAGCTAAATAATTAATTATTCTTTAGTTTTTGGTGTCAGATATTTTGTCCCACTAGGGAGTAAAAGATAACAGAGACAAGTTTTTTGGTTCAATTCAGAAGGGAAACATGGATGAACAAAGTACATCTGAAGTAGCTGTAGGGATACATAAATGTAGGGATCGATTGATCCTACTATGAACGGTTCAACCCCGGGAGACACAGGAATGAGAAAGATAGACAAGACAAAAAGCTGGGCTCGGTAGTTGCCAGTCTATCTGATGGGCAAGACTAACTGAACTCACACAGAAATGATCCTTTATTTATACTTCAAAGTTTACAGCCCATGACACAAGGCTACCCAGAAACCAATAGCTGGCCTGAACCAGACAGGATGTTTTTCTCAACACTAGGGTAGCTTTCTGCTCCAGGCAGGGAGGCCCAGTCCCACCTACACACACTTGATCAAATTCCTGGTTTCCTGCTGCTCCCAAAAGTAGAAGTCCTCGGGTCAGTGAATGGCACCCTGTTGTGTAGGATGCCAAGAAGAACACAGCCTACTGCTGGTCACTGCTACTGCCACTATCACATCTGAAGCATGCACATCACACATATGCTCAGACTGGGTCTCTGCCGCTGGTCTTCATTGGCTACCTTACTCTAGAGCTCTTAGGTGTTAATTTGCTCTATCCACACTACTCAGGATAAAAACCATAAGGAGAGTTATAGGACATTTAGAGTCCTATACACTATCCAAGAAATAAATCATGAACAGACATATAGGAACACTAAAATGAGTCTCAAGCCAGGGCTAGTGTTCAGGAGAGAACTCAAGGAATATCATGGCAGTGCTATTTATGTAGTAGCTTACAGGCCTATAGCAGTTTCAGAGAGGGTAAGGGCTGAAACCATAGAATGCTTTGGAAGGCTTGCTGTGAACATTGGGTAGACAAACAATGGGGTCCAGATCCCTCTAGTCCTGATCCTGCTATTCCACAGTGCCCTTTTTTTCTCAAAAATACAACAGCACACACTAAACCAGAGGGAGTTTTGGAAGAGCATCACACTGCCAATGGCAGTTTAGTAACCAAGCAGAGCAATGAGGTAAACTCTTCCAGTGCATTAGGATGCAAGGGAAAGCAGAGCAGAACAAGGGAAAAGGGCAGACTTTAACCAACCGGCAAAGAATGAGTCAGACATTTTTGTCTGTCTCAGTAATACCTTAGGTATGCAAGGAGAAACACGCCTAATTTGATTTGTCCATGTTTGTATTCCCAGGTTAGAGAAGAGATAATCAATTTGGATACTTCGTGTGGAAGCTTTAATGGAGTTCATTAATTTTTTTTTAACATAAAGTTAAATGAGGCCATGGGCTTGGGATGAGCTTCTGCATTAAGCTCTGAAAGATCAAAATCGAGTTATTCATGCTACAGATTCCACCATCAAACTAAAATTAAGTTGGATATGTCTTCTACCAAGAATTCAAAGGAAAAAGAGGTAATAGTCAAATCCTGAAACAAATGCTTCTGCCAAAATACTGAAGAAGTTGGTTTTAATCTTGACAAGAAAGTACAGTTGTATAGGACAGACGATGTTTTGGTAACTGAGGTCATGGGAGTCCACATGTGAAATACAGCCCACCCTGTAGTAAGCTGTATCATCCAGGTTTGCGGGAGTACATTCCTTCATATTCACACAATGACAGAACTCATTACAGCTGCATTCCTCAGAACCTGGTCTTTTC
Source organism: Myocastor coypus (assembly GCA_004027025.1). Classification (NCBI taxonomy): domain Eukaryota; kingdom Metazoa; phylum Chordata; class Mammalia; order Rodentia; family Myocastoridae; genus Myocastor; species Myocastor coypus. Next base: position 141,278 of record PVJA010000710.1, read on the forward strand.
ATTAATGCTGCATAGCTATGACCTCAAATAACCTGATGCCGACCAGCTTTCTTTTACATATTTCTATGTCTCCTATCACTTGCTGTATATGAAGCCAATCTCTTCTCAGCAATTTCAAGTTCCTTTCATAAGCCTTTAGGTGAGTTGTTCTTAATGTCCAAATCCATTAAATAAAATTTTGTTCAAATCTTTTTTATTCAACTAATTTTGAAATTTTATTCTTTAACAAATTCAAAGTCTGTATAATAATGTGGATAATAGAACTCTGTAATTAAAGACTCCAGTTACACAATGATGCATCTTACTGCTTTAGCTGGATTCACCTGAGAGTGAGTCATTCACCCCTAGAGGACAGATGTGTCCCGGCACAACCTGGCCCTTGGAATGGTTCAGGGCCCTGCATTGTGTTGTTCTTTGGCTTTATCTCATCAACTCCATTCCTGGTAAAAGCTTATGTTACTTCCCAATCAGCCAATTATTTGGCTGGCATGACCACATCTGTGCTGTCTCTATCTCTGTCTGTTTCTCTCTCTGTCTGTTTCTCTCTCTGCTCTGTCTCTGTCTGTCTCCCTCTGTCTCTCTGTCTCTGTCTCTGTCTCTGTCTCTGCCTCTCTCCTTTTCTCGTTCTCCTGTGATTTTTTTTTTTTTTTTTTTTTTTGTATTTTAGGAAAGAATCTACAGGGTGTTCAGTGTCTTACTACTAGATCAGACTCGTAGTGATCTGCCTGTGTACAGCCTCCCAAGAGCTAGGAATACAGGCATGCAACAGTACGGTCAGTCTCAGTTACTCACTCAGGATTAAACCCCCGGCCTCTGCATGTCATTGTATGCTCTTTAATCCACTGAGCTATTTGGCTAACACTTCTTGTGGCTTTTTGAGACAGAGTCTCAAATGTACAAGTGGTATTTAAAAAGCTAATTGCATTGGATAGGTATATCTCCATATGTATATAAATAAATAGCTAATGATACAGTGAAATAATTTGTATATTTCTTGATCTGAAAATCATAAATTTAAATTATAGGGTTACTATAACATATTTTTCTTTTCACTATTGTCAGACTTTGAATTATAATATAACTCAACTAAAATGGATGTTCGAAATTAATATAATTGTCTCTTCATTGCACAAATAAAAACCTATCATATACAGACGGGTATGGAACTTTTGCCCAAGTTTTAGAAATCAAGGACATTTGCATACGGAATCTAGGTCTTACTTCCCAGTACAATGTATTTTCCTCTAAGATTCTATGCATTCAAAAATTTATAGTAAATTGTTCTTGATACTTCACAGCTTTAACAATGCATTTTTTGCTTTACGACATAGTGCATCTTTCCAAATGTTTGCCAAGTACTAGAAGGCTTTTTATGCCAAACTTCATTTTACTTGATTAATAAAGAATTGTATGTATTTATCATGTATAACATAGGTAACGTACATAATGTAAAAACTGAAGAAACTAATTACTATGTACTTCACATCCTTCTTAAGGTGAAAACTCTTAAAATTAAATTAACAACTTTTCTGGAATCTAACACATTATGAACTATAGTCACTGTATTGTACAATAGATCTCGTGAGCTTATTGTCCCCATCTATTGGAAACTGTTTTTAAGCTAGCATCTTCATACCTCCCACAACCCCTAGTAACAACCATTCTGCTTTCTACTTCTGTGAGTTCAACTTCTAAGAGTGCCATGCTTAAATGAAGTCTTGCAACATTTGTCTTCCAGAGCCAAACATGTTTCATTTAACATAATGTCTTCCAGATCCATTGATACTGTAGCATATGACAGAATGCTGTTCCTAAATAAGCCTGAGAAGTATACCTGTGCATGTTTGTGCATGTGCATGTGTGTGGGTTTGTGTGTTGCATCTCCTTTATTCGTTCATCTGTTGGTTCCAATAGATTCCAGAGCCTAGCCTGTGAGTGATGCTACAATAAATATAGATGTGCAGCTCTCTTGGACATACTTTATTTACTTTTTAGGGAAATATAGCCATTAATGGGATTGCTCAGTGATATCATAGCTCTTTTTCTAAAGCAGTGGTTCTCAACCTGTGGGTTGTGACCCCAGTTGGGGTGGTACAACCAAAACACAGGGGTTGCCTAAAGCCATTGGAAAATACATATTTAAATCCATGTTATGCCATGGTGAAATGTTATTTATTGGAATTACAGTTTTGAAATAGCCACCAAAATTATTTTTTGGTTTGGGGTCACCGCAACATGAGGAACTGTATTGTGGGGTCATGGCATTAGAAAGGTCAAGAACCACAAAGGAAGCTCCGTAGTGTTTACCCTAACGGCTGTACATCCAGTCCAACCAAGAGTGTAGTGAGTTTGCTGTTCTCCATAACCTATCCGATATTAATGTTTTGTCTTTTTTTATAATATCAACTCTAACACATGCAAAGTTATAACTCACTTTCATTTCAGTTTGACTTTCTCTGATAGCGATGTTTTAAAAATTCCTGAAGATTTGCTATTACAATCCATAATTCTGTAATTTGAAATAAAATCAAATGTGAAAGACTATGTATGCAAATGTTCCTCTAAGAGTAACAATCATTTGGAGGATTAAATTGTTTATGACTAAAATGTCTTTCACAAATGCAGACATTGTCATGTTTTACATATATTTGAATTCTTTGCCAATATTATTGAAAGAATTATCATTTTCAGGGGCCAGTTAAATAGCTCAGTAAATAAAAGTGCCTGCAAACAGTCTCAGGGGCCAGGAGTTTGGTCCTTGTGCCTGCAGTGCTATCCCCACACCCAGGGCTCGCTGAGATGGTAACTTTGACATGGTGGTGCATGGTGGCGTGTGCCTGTAATCCCAGCTCTTGAGATGCTGTAGACAGATGGATCAGTATGAGTCTGATCTAACAGTAATACCATGAACACCCTTTAGACCTTTCCCTTAAAAAATAGAGGAAAAAAGAAAGAATTATCAATTGCAGGACGAGAGAAACAACCCAGTTATTGCTCTCCAACAATCATATGCAAGGATCTCTCCTGTCTAAGTTCTAGGAAAGCAGTCTTCCATTCATTTCCACAATAGCTTAGGGATATACAATATCACACTTTCCTAACTCTCCACTCAAATTCTATTCTTTCAGGGAAAATTGCCATAGGTCTACTATTATACATTAGGGAAGTACATAGCTATTCTTCTAAATTTTTGTTCATGTAAAAGTTCTCTTATTATGAAAAATTTCCAAGTCTGTCTCCACTCATTTGCTTATTTTTTCTATAGCAAAGGACTGACCTATCCTATTATTGGATTTATGAGAGTAAGATAGACCTATGAAATCAGACATTCCATTTCTGGAACTGCTATCTAAGTAATCTCAAGTTCATTGTTAAATTTGATTAAATAAATAGCTCTAACTACAGCTTTCATCTTCTGCCATATATTTTCATTAATGGGAAAGGGAGATGTATTTTTCTTAAGCAAATACTATAATATGAAAGGAGACCTGTGAGAATATCTCACCATGTGTTTTCTAAGGGATGACCAACATAGTGTCATGCTGGGAATCCAAAGGCCTAAGAGGCTCTTTTCAAGACTTGTGCAGAAAATTTCAACTCTAAGAGTAACAATCATTTGGAGGATTAAATGGTTTATGCCTCAGATGTCCTTCACAGCCTCTGCTGATCACAGCTGGAGGCTTTAGAAGATGCCTGGACCTCAGGTGACGATGGCATCAGCATACTGTCCCACTGATGAGCTCACAGCTGAATGGCATATGCAGAGGAGAAGCCTGGTCAAAGAGGCAGTGCCTGGAGGGAGGCCTGAAAGAGTCCCAGCCCCTCCCTGCATTCTCGCTTTCCTCTGCCACATCACAAGCGCTTGCTCCTCTGTCATGGGCCTTTCTATACCGCCCTGCCTTGGAACCAGCCACCTACAGACCGAAACCCCTACGAAATGTGAGCCACAACAAATCTCTCCTTCCTAAGACTGTGGAGGTCTGCTATTGGGTCTTAACTCTAAGTCAGTAGCAAAGGGGATGCTAAGGTTACTGGGGAAAAGTGTTTAATGCTGTTCTCAGTTAAGGAATAGCAAAAGAATGAAAATAAGAAAAGAAGTTGGTATGTAAGAGATAGAGGAACAATTTCTCAATAGGAAAGATAAATTTTAGGAAGAGGTGATTATCTTAATCGGATAGTTAGCTGATCATGTCAATGCCAGTGAGTTGCACCAGCCTGATTCTGCGTGTGCAGAAGAGCTTTACTAAGGACAGAAGAGCAAGCTGGCTCTGGATATGGGTGACACCAACCTATAGGCTTGTTGCCAGAATAGAATAACAGGGAAGCAAAGAAGGAATTGTCACTTCTGTTTCTTCGGGGGAGCTCCAGTCCTCACCCTCAGCTTGATTGTTGTCTTCTGGCTTCCACTACGGACCCCTCAGCTTCCTGATGGAGACATGCAGGGGGTGCTGCAGTGAGCTCTAGGCCTTTGTTTTTCAGATCCTTTGGCATCCTTTTTGCATTTTTGACACCTGATGCTTGGGACAGCCACTGTAAACTAATCTTGTAAAATTATGTTTTATAACTGGCTTTAAATCTTTCTTACTAGTACGTACTTGTTAATACAAAAGACAGTGTTAAAAGTGATTACTGTGAGGTACAAATTAATATTTAAAAAAACAAATAAAATAGCAGGGAGTGATGGCAAATGTTTTGTAATACTTGAACTCAGGAGACTGAGGAAGATTTTCACAAGTTCAGGACCAGGCTAGGATACATAGTGAGCTCAGTCTCTCAGCCTGAACTACACAAAGATACTCGATCTCAAAAAGAGAGAGAAAACCAACAAACAAACAAGTAAAAAACAGTAATGGGGGAAGATGGACATAAAACAGAAATAGTATTTGGAAAAAATAATTTTAGATTTCACTGAATCAGTTGCTGGGAACTAGCACCTAGATATCAAAATCACAAAGAGTAGACTGAAAGGCCTTTCCAGTTAGTTTTAAGACCCAGAAAGACATGGAGAAATGCCAAGAAATACTCTCTTATATAACAATAATAGTACCTCAGAATTGGAGCAAATATATCAAATTGTTCATGAAAATTTACAGTGATTTTACAGAGTACTCAGGTGCTGAATATAAGCATGATAAATATGAATGGCTTTGTTCTAATAATGGCTGAGCCTTAGTAAAGAGGATTCCTTCACTAAATAGTAGTCAAAGTGCAGTTATTTCCTGTCCTGTGGGCATTCATTGTCTAAATGTCTACTCAATTGGAATTCGATATGGAAGAGAAAACTGACAACAACTTGAGTAGAACATTCACTATCCTGTCCACAAAACTGTGCAAATTACAAAAGAGTTGCTCTTTGGGTAGATGGAGTGTTAGATGATACAGCCGCATGACAATAATGCCTTTTCAGATTAGCAGTTAAAAGCCGGTGGTGTTCTTCTGAAAGCCATCAAACCAAAAATAAATCTGGAAATCTATGGGAAATCCACGAAGTACGTGATATTTTACAAACACACAGCTAATAGGTGGGGTTATCCAACATACAGTGACAAAGGGAACATTTTTGAATAGTGGATATATCCATCAGGTTGATTATGAGCTTCAGGAATGAAAACAGAAAAGTATCTTATAAAAGAAGAACTATAGCACAGATTGCTCAGTGAAACAAAAAGAACACTTTCCAGAAAGAGCCCTGTATGTAGCAGAAAGAGAACCATCACACTAAGGAGTACATTATGACAATAACAACAACTGTTTGATCCTTCCTAACGAAGTGGGAAGGTGATCTCCAGTACATGAATTACAGTGCTAAACCTGGTCCAACCCATCCAAACCCAGGAAACTGTGTCTGGAAATGGACGTGATAAAAGCATCATTTCCTTGGGCCCCTAACGGAACAACTTTGAGTAGATGTAGATTTTCCTTAATTTAGAAACCTTCCAGAGGAAGTTCTATATTAGAAACAATTATGGGAACTGGGGACAGTTTCCCTGGGAGGCAGGTTTCACAAGCATGAGAACTTCTACAGGAAAAGGCAATAACAGCAACTAAAAGCAGAAGACACGAAAAGCTACTCATGAGACCGAAGAAAAGCTAAGTCACCAGGTGGAACTCAAAGCTGAAGTTCCCCAAGAAGACTGGAGTTGAACTTTGGAAAAATTAAACTGAGCTGTCTTACACTAATATGTCAAATATTCTATCCATTATCAAAAGGCAGGAAGCATTCAAGCACCATGTTCTGAGAGACAATGCAATATCACCTGCTGCTTATTTTACCGAAGTGACCACATTGTTTCAGAAAATGATCAATAATGCAAAAAATATTAAGAGCTCTTATTTTCCATATGGACGATGCCACTGCCATAGTCTTTATACATTGCTAGAGGTCGGTCATTAAGACAGTCCACATGTCACGCAGCCTTCTTTGCCCCTTTTCTGCTTTGCAGAGCTCTGTGAATATCTTTTCTAAAAACTTGAAGTACTGAAGGTCATGAGCCATCTGTTCTGTGTTTTTTGCTTTTTTTTTTTCCTGTGAATTCAAACTTCCTGCTCCCCCCCACAAAAAAAGTACCAAGTTATTCATCAGTGAAAACCAAATTATCTCCTCTTTCTCTCCTTTCGCCAGGCTTTTCGTTTTGTGTTTAGTTGAAAATGCAGATATCACATGTTGGGGCTCCAAATCCAGGAAACGCTAGTCTGAAATTTAGCGCCACCTGGTGGTAGCTTCCCCCTCCCCAGAGTGCCAGTTTAAATAATAAGGGTGTTCCTAGGTCTTGTAAGAGGCTGGATATTCTGGGACACAAGTCGCGAATACAGAAAAAGACCCGTTTTGCTGAGCCAATCTGGACCCAACAACATAAGAGGATTCAACCAGAAGAATAATGAAAATACGAGAAACTTCCATAATGCGTTTGTCTGCAATTTGTCTACGTTGCCTTATCTTCTTTTAAGAAGAAAAATACTACTCTCTCAGGCAGAACAGTCTAGCATGGAATGGAAGCTAATTAATAATTCCATTATTTCCAAACTAGGACTAACTCTGGGTAAACTATCGTAATGTTTTGCTTTATTATTTTTCTAGCTCATTACTTTTTCTAATTTTAATCTTCAGATTGTTTTCCAAAACTTTTGTCAAACTTCTGCTCCATAGTCATAGCCACCTCTTACTCTACTTCTTAGAGTCTTCAAAATTTAACTAAAATAAACCCTCTTCAATGCTTATCAGACACTTTCCTTGACTTGTTTGGGTTCTTGTTTTTGTGCTTCCTTAGCATCTTAAACAAATACTTATATAATGGCATATTATCCTCTCCTAGTTAATTTCTTATTGATGTGCCTGCTTCACTTTGAACTGCTTTTGAAGGACAACTTGCAGTCAATTTATTTCCAGCATCCATCACTATCCTCCAAATGATAGATTTTTGCTCTTTCAGTCTGTTTCTGTTACTATGACAAAATCTCCCAGAATGAGGAATTTATCTCAGAAGGACTAAGGTTTATTTAGCTCACGGATCTGGAGTCTGGGACAATGAAAACATGCACTGGTATTGGCTCACCATCCGGTGAGGGCTTCTAATACTGTATCATATGGCAGAGAGCGTCACTTGTTGAGACAGTGAGGGTGTGTGCATCGCTGTTGTGTGAAGCTACTCACACCACCGAGAATGCGCCATCCTCAGGGCCCCACCTGATTCTGATCACTCAGCCCCCAGCAATCCTTTTTAAACAGTGCTAACATGCCTTTGAGAAGTGAATTTCTACTAAATAAGCTTTTGAATAACACACTCATCATAGTGAGTGCTGCTGTACATATTCGTGCTATTTGATGTGTTCATAATATTACTGTCTTGGTTATTTTCTTGTTGCGGAGACAATACACAGTACCCACAGTAAGGTTTATTGTAGGCCACTGTCCATGGAGGTTTCAGTGCTTAGGCCACTGCTGGCTCCAGGTGGGCAGACATGCCCGCCTCGCTCCATCTGGCTGCACACAGGTGCAGCCACGTCCAGGGGATCTTCTGTCTTCACTAAATGCCGACCGTGCAAAACCAGCCAGTTACCTGTTTTAGTATCAGGTCCCAGGATGTGGTGTGATGCTCTCATGACACTGTCAGTGCCAAAGCCCTTCTATGAGGACATGAGACTCACGGGGGCACCTAATTACAAGCCCTAATGATGAAAAACAATTTTCTCATGAGTCTTTGAGTTTCTTCAAATGTATTTTACTTGTAATCACAGAATCACTGCTTAGTTAACACTTTCTGGGAGAATCATTACCTAAAACTTTAATATTTATTGTTGATTGATTGATTTTGCCGGACTGACAGGATTGAACTGAGGTCCTTGCATTTGCCAGGAAGTGCTTATTCTACTGAGCTATTTCCCCAACCCCTACTGTTGATTTAATATAGAAACTAAACATTGTTGTCAGGAAACTAATTTTAATTAGTATTATCTATCGAAAACTACCTAAATCTGCATCTTTCCTTTTTCTTCCTTTTTAGCCAATGTCCAATAACTATGATTCTATGAGTACCTTTGTGCGTGTGTGTGTGTGTGTGTGTGTGTGTGTGTGTGTGTATGTGAATTTTGGGAATCATGATGGCAAAACAAAACAAAAGTACTCAACCTCTCATTTTTCTAAAATCCAACTACCAATTGTTATATTAATTATTCTATAATGATCTAACAGTCATTATTAGATAATAACCATTTCGTACCTTATAGATGAGCAACTGTACATAGTTTTGGAATGAGAAAAATTTGCACAGGTATAATGTTAGTAAGTATATGGCCAGACTTTAACCTCAGATCAATAACTCAGATGCTAAGCCACATCACTCACCTGCACATGAAAAAGAAAATACAAGCAGAAAAAAAAATACTCATGAGGATGATAAAAGAAAAAAGTTTCCACTCCTATAGATTAATTATGAAAAAGTTAACAAGATAATTAAGTTATAAACTGGATCTCCAAATGCACGGAAAGATGTGGGAAGGTGAATTATGAAATACATCAAAAAAAGAGGAGTCTAGATGTTAAGTTTCAAATTGAAAAACTCTCATTTCCACCCATCCAATATGGCATTAAAATTAACTTGATGTCCATTAAATATCTGGGTTCACTGTAATCATCTCGTAACAATTTTTGTCTTACAGTCATTGAGGACATAAAAAAGGAGATGATAGGAAATAATGATGATTATGTAAAGCATGTAGAGTAGGACAGAACAGTGTAACTATGGAGACCAAAATTAAACATTATCTCATCACTGGTACCAGGCGCATTTCTACTGCTCACTGTACAAGTAGTATGAGAAAATGTCTATATTCCTGTACCGAGTTTTACTTTTACGACCACATGCTCTTAAAATCAAGAGGCTCTTTATGTTCAATTTCAACAGGAGTAGTAAAACATAATCCTTAGTAGAGTGGCCAGAAACTTTCTTACATGCCTCAGCATCCTATTGCTAAAAGTTCATAGTTGGCAAAAGAATGAAAATAAGGACAGGAACCTCATTATAAAAAATCTAGACAATTAGAATGAAAATCACTAAGGATAGCCTAGAAAGATAGAAAGATATAATAAAAAGAACTATGCCAGAAGGCATGATGAAATGAATACCGCAGACAGGATGAGCAGTAAATTGAAGGGAATGGACAACAGCATAGTATTGCACTGAGAGAAATAAGTCAGTACCTTTCTGGAAAAGGCGTTAATGTGAATGGATTCAGGTTCCCAATCAATAGACATAAATTGGTGAAAGGGACATATAAGAAAGAAAATCCTATCGTATGCTGTATTAAAAAAATTACCTAGCTGAAAAACAATTCATAAACAAAACAATCAAAAGATAGAAAACATTTTTAAAAAGAACCCCAAAATAAGTAAGAGTAGTTTTCCTCATTTCAGATAAAGTGGACTATATGTCGAAGAAGAGGCAAGGAAGGTCACTACAAACTGATTAAGGGAACAACTCAAATCCAAGCAACAACTTTTAAAATTTTATATCCACAAAAAATGAATGTTTTGTTATGCAGGTCTTGCTTTGACTTGCCCTTGATCACCCGGGGGTGGGGGGGAAGCTTGATTACAATGCATGAAATGCAGAGCTAGATTAGTGAGATGAGCTTTAGGAGGCTTAGATCAATAGCCTCCAACATTACATGCTTTACTGGTGGCCCACTGCAATTGCAGAACATTTGACTGTGTATGCATCTGCTTCCTCTTAGTAAAAAAAGAAGAATTTTCTTTTCTTTTCTTTTTCTTTTTTCTTCTTAGCAACATCAGTAAGGAGATGGGTCATGCCCACACACTGTGCTCTTTAGAACTATTGTGAGGACAATATGCAATGTGTCCACTTTTTTAAAAAGAAAGGGGAAAAGAAAAAAAAAAAAAAGTAATGTTTATCGAAGCTGTTAATGTTTAATTGTTTGATTAATCTTATATACCTATATGCATTAATCTAAAATCTAAACTGATCTGATGATGAAAACATGTAATATAACCATAGTTAAATTTAATCAATAAAAATATTAAAGCATGAAAAAAATAAAATAAAATAAAATAAAATAAAATAAAATAAAATAAAATAAAATAAAATAAAATAAAATTTTGTAACCAGTCTCACAGCTCAGACTTGTAGCCATCCTCTTATCTCAGCCTCCCCAGTTCTGGGATTACAGGCCTGCACCACCACCTCTGTTTTCAGTGGTCAGCACAACATGCCCAGAATTTTGAGCCAGTACCACATGAAGAGATCCAACCCAGTCAGAGATCAACCCAAGTCCTTGCTCTCTTCAGGCTGGTGCTTGAACTGCTGAGCTATCTACTGAGCCCTGAACAACTACTTTTTTTTAATTAATAAATTTTTCTATTGTTTAAATTTAACACGGGTTATATTACATATTTTCATCATCAGATCAGTTTAGATTAATACATATAGGTATAGAAGATTGATCAAACAATTAAAAATTAACCCTTCTAAATCAACATTTTTATTTTTTTTCTTTCCCCCTTTCTTTTCTTGGAAAGTTGAAATATTGCATATTGTCCTCACAATCATTCTACAGAGTACACTGTGAGGGCATGACCCACCTCCCTATTGATGTTGTTTAGAAAAAAAAAGAAAGGAAAAGATTATATTTCTCTTTGGACTAAGAGGAAGCAGGTACATAGACAGTCAAATGTTCTGAATTGCAGTAGGCCACCAGTGAAGCTTATGATGTTGGAGGCTATTGAATCTAAGCCTCCTAAAGCTCGTCTCACCAATCTAGCTCTGTGTTTCATGCATTGTAATTCAGCATTTTTTTTTTCCTGCTGGTTGGTCAAGGGCAAGTTGAAGCAAGACCTGTATAACAAAACATTCTTTTTTTTTTTTTTTATCTTCCAGGGTCAAATCCCCTCAGGATTAAGTTTGGGACCATAGGCAGTACTTTGTAGAACTGTTGTTAGTGTCAGCCTTCGGGACGAGTCACGGCCAGTGCTTCACCATTTTGCTTTCTGTGAAAGCCTGAGAGAATCTTTTTCTCTGGGTGACTCTCCTTAGTTGCACCACAGTTCATTCATCCCTTTCCTCTGAGGTCCCATAATATCCTTGACCAGGAAATTTGGGACACCTCTGAGTTAGAGGATGGTACAGCACAGGTTCCCTTATATCCTGGGTCTTTATTGACCTTGAAGGGCTAGGGCCAAAATATTGGCTATCCTTATAGCCATTCCTTTTCTCCAATTTTTGGTCTGTTAACTTATATTCTCAGCTCTCCAGCAAAAGCTTTGTGATACTATTACTCTGTAATATAGGTACTTGAGCTTATCATCACTGGCTTTCTGAGTATCAAATATCTTTGACGTAGCTTGGAAATGATATTTTCTGGCCATCATTGATCTTCTAATAACTTTCCATACAATGTGATATAAGCAGTTACACAATTTTGACACAGATATTTGGAAATTCAAGGAAATACAAAACTGTACCCTTTCAAGAATATGGTATTTGGCCCAGTCTCTTATTTTCAAGTACTACTCTTGATAGAATGACAGTAACTGAGTTTACAAAAGGAGCAGTACATATCAAAAAGACAAGAGTGACATGTATTTCAAACATAATTTTAGCGTTACATTGGGCTATAATCAATAAGCTGAACCCTTGAAGGTTCTTAACACCAATATCTGATTCATCCTGTGTACATCAGTGTATGGTTTTGCTATTGATATGTTTTCTGCTTTATCTGCTTCCAGTTGCTTCCTTGTTTAGTCCATAACACATTCAGCTGTGCTATGCCCTTAACTTCTTGTTTTCTTAGTTAAAGTTCTTATATTAGGGAGACTATACGATATTTACACATGTATGTCTGGTTTATTTCACTAATAAGTATATGTTCAATATACATCCATTTATATATGAAGTCTTCAAACTTATCATTCTTTATGGATGAGTAGTATTCCATTGTATAAAAATACCATATTTTTTTAACCATTCTTCAAATGATGGACATTTTGGTTGATTCCAAGATTTCGCTATTAAATATTGGGCTGCTATAAATAGAGGTGCATAGATATCACTATGGTGTGAAGTTTTCAGTTCTTCTGGGAAAATTCCCAGTAGGGGTATAGCTGGATTGAAAGGACCTTCCAATTCTAGTTTTGTAAGGATCCTCCACACTGCTTTCCATAATGGTTGCACCAATCTGCATTCTCACCAGCAGTGGAGAAGGGTTCCTTTTTCCCCACAGCCTCTCCAGCAATTTTTGCTGGTTGATTTCTTTATGATAGACATCCTTACTGGGGTGATGTGGTATCTAAGTGTTGTTTTGATTTGCATTTCACAAATAGCTAGCGATGGGGAACATTTCTTCATGTATTTGTAGGCTTGCTGTATTTCTTTCTCTAAGAAGTGAGTGTTCATTTCACATGCCCATTTCTGGATTGGGTCTTTGAATTTTGGGACCCTAATGGTTTTAGGTCTTTGTAGATTCTAAATAGAAGACCTTTGTCTGAGTACTTGTTAGTTAAAATCTTTTAGAAATTTGTGGGTCGTCTTTTCACTTTGTTATTCCTTTGACATGCAGAAACTTTTGAGCCGGAGGAGGTCCCAATTGTTGATGCATTCAAGTGTTAAACGTGCAATTTGATTTCCGTCCATGCACGCTTTGCCTACTCTGATGTCTTGAAGATTTCCTCCCACTTTCTCTTCCAGGAGATTTAATGTTTCACTTTTAATATTTAGATCTTTAATCCATTTCGACTTTATTTTCGTGCATGGTGATAGACTAGGGTCAAGTTTTAGTTTTCGGCATGTAGAGAGCCAATTTTTCCAGCACCATTTGTTAAAGAGGCTGTCTTTCTT